>CAUYLG010053964.1:0-41280 GCA_963573385.1 Cacajao melanocephalus | reverse complement strand
TCACTGCAACCTCCACCTCCCGGGTTCAAGCAATTCTTGTGCCTCAGCCTCCTGAGTAGCTTGGACTATAGGCATGAGCCACTGAGTAGCTGGGACAAGAGGCATAAGCCACCATGCCTGGGTAATTTTGGTATTTTTAGTAGAGATGGGGTTTCACCATGTTGGCTAGGCTGGTCTCGAACTCTTGACCTCAGGTGATCTGCCCACCTCAGCCTCCCAAAATGCTGGGATTATAGGCATGAGCCACTGCGGTCACCTCACCCCCATATTTTCAAGGCCCAGCTCTATGGGGTTGGGTGATGGAGAGGCAGAGGAGAGGTGTCCCTTTTTCCAAAGGTTCAGCTGTGTGCTAATGGCTACAGCTGATAGTGTGGTCTCTGTGTAGGTGGTGTGAAAGGTTTCCTTGAGGGTGGGATTCCACTTCTTCCTGGACCCATATATCTAAGAAACTGGGAAAGCAATGGGACTACCATCATCCCTTTCCTCCCAGAGATCCTACCCTAAGGTGCCTTCCAGTCCTGCTGTTGTGGGATGTTCACCTCCTGCAATTCTGGACCAATAGGAAGAGACCCAGTACACATCTTGTTATTATCCTTTATTTTGACCAATATTTCAAAAATTTATTTGACTATGAAACTTTTTAATATTCTGACTTTGGGGGAGTATACTGCTAATGGATTCCTGGGGAGCTTGGGCATAGTGGAGATTTAATAACCTACTCATTATATTCAGCAGATTGTTATACACATTTTACAACAATTATATCTTTTAAATGGGTCATGCTAACAATCTTGAGATTAAGAATTATAAAAATGAGACTGGTTGAATTGAATGCAATAGAGATCCAAAGTAACAGCACTTTAGGTAGTTTGTTTCTGTCTCAAATAAAAGTTCAATCTGGTATGGAGGCTTTATTTACTGAAACTATCTTTTCATTTCCGTTGTCTTATGGGAGTTCTTCTTGGTCTCAGAGCCCAACATGGCTTACCACCATGTCCATATGCCAGCCAGTTAAAAGAGAGAAAAAGGAAAAGGTAGGGATCTGCTCCTTTTCTTTAAGGGCATGACTCAGAAGTTGCACGTGTCCCTTGTGCTAGCATCCCATTGGCTGGAATCAGTCACCTAGCCATACTTAGCTGCAAAGGAGTCTGGGAAATGTAGTCTTTATCCCAGACTGCCTTGTGTCGTTATAAATACTATTTTTATGGAACAAAGAGGAGAAGATATTGGGAAACAGACAACTAGAAATTTCCGCCACCTACTTAGAGAGAGAGAGAGAGAGAGAGAGAGAGAGATAGAGAGAGATAGAGTAACTCTACTTAAAATGTATTCTAAGGAAATTCAAAAGAACGAAAAATAATTTGTGCAAGGATGTTTATACTGCAATGGTACAATAAACACTATTCGTGACTTAATAAAGTTTTGTTTGTGTCCACTGCAGTGATAATATGAAGATGACTTAGACTCGTGGAAAATTGTATGGAAAAAAGTAGAATGCAATTTCATGCACAAGGAAATTAATATCCTTTAAACAATTACACATGCTCATGGATAAAGAAGAGGTTTAGACAACTTGATTCAAAGATGCACTGTCTTTTCACATTTTTTTAAATTGAACTTGAGACTGAGTCTTACATCTCAGGCTTATAGTTTGAGAGATTATATTTCTTCCTTAACTGCTGTTTTAAAATCTAAGTGTATCAACAGCATTTTAGAATTTAAAGAGGTGACTGTGTCCATTCATCCATCTACCCATCCATTCATTCACCCATCTGTTCTCTAGTTCAATTATTCAATGACTATGACTTGAGACTCGGTTAGGTGCTGGGAATATGATGGATGTGGTTCCTGATGTCACGGAGCTTCTAGTTTGTTGGGAGAAACAGATCCAGACAAATAAATTTGTGAATTTCCTGACAGTTGCATAGTGCTATGAAAGAAAAGTTTAGGATAAAATGACAAAACGTATCATGGAGACTAGAGCAGACACTTCTGGTGCCTCTCCCATATCCCCTTGGCACTAACCATTTTATTATGTGCCAACAGCATGCAACTAACTGTAAAGAACTTTCTCTTGATTGTCATATATGATTCAGGCAGAAGTGCTATGAAGTCAGTGTTCACAGGAAGGGCCTGCAACCAATGTCAGATGAGAGTCAGAGTATAAACACCCCAGTTTCCCCACCCTTCAGGTGGGATAACTCTGAGACATGTTTTCACCATGCCCCAGAACTCCTCAGTGCAATGAAGCCTCAGTTGCCCACAGAGGATGGGTTCAAGGATGCACTCTTCAATGTCTTTCTTCTCTTCCTTTCTCCTTTTCTCTCTCCCCTACTGATGCTTGCTGGGATCATTCCAAACAAACTGCTTGAACTTACATTTCATTCTCCTGCTCTGCTTCTGGAGAAATGCTGCCCAAAGTCAGGCACTTCAACAAAGGAGAATGGCTTTAGGAAGTGGTGTTTACACAGAGCCTTGAATAATGCACAGAGGTTTAGCTAGGTGAAGATGGTGGATGAGTGGTCTGGACAGAGTGTCTCTCTCAAGATTCTTGTTTGCAAGCAACAGAAAAGAAATCTGTTTTTTTTTTTTTTAAGCCAGGGAGGGGAGCGCTGAATGATCCTAAATAATAATTTTGAAATGCTGAATTATATATATATATATATATATAGAGTTAGAGTTTGGAGTTTGAAAGATGTCCTCTCATACTGACATTTGAGCAGAAACAGGCTTAAGCTTACTCTTGCACAGGTATAGAGGCCTTCTAGTGAGTATGCAATTTATGGAGGACAAGCTTGTAGTCTGACAAGTCCCTTGATTTGGGGAAGCTGCAACCTATGGTTTCTCTGGGGAAGCCAGAGGATCCCAACAAGCCCTGATCTGCATTATTGATACTCTGCAAGGGCTTTGTACCCCAAGAGGCAGTGGAGTGGGCAGGGGTTTTTAAAACAGTGCTCCTTGCCATACTGAGGGTTTCTTTGAGCTTTCTCAGAATGGGGCCATATAGGAGGTGAGATGCAAATGCTCAGAGTTGTGAGATGCTTGAAGAGAGTTTTTTGATGCTAAAAAAAATCATTTGAAAATGAGCTTACCTGGTTTGAATCTCATATTTATCATTGGTTAGCTGTGTGACCCTAAGTAAGTTAATTAGCCTCTCCAAAATTCTTTATCTTCCTCTTATCCCTTCTCCTCCTCAATCATCATTGTCAATATCATTACCTAAACATTGACTATGATGACTGATTCAGATACAGTCTGCCATTGACTTCTTACACCAACCCTTTTAGTTAGGTAGTTTTACCCCCACATTACAAGTGAGGAAACTGGGGCCTAGGAGGATTGCATCACTTCTCCAAGGTCACCCAATAGGCTGCAGGACTGGGATTTAAACCCAGAAATGTCTGACTTCAAAGGCTGTGGTCTTAACCACAAAGAGAGTGATTGTCAGGATAAATGAGAACATATAGATACAAGTATATTGCCTATATCTATCTGTTCCTGCCATGTAATTGGCATTTAATAAATTGCTGCAATTGTGATATTCACCTTGTTTACATTATTGGGTATTTGCCATCCCAGAATGTGACTAGGCCTTTGGGGACATTTTCAGAGCAGGGAGAGATTTTATATTTCTCAAGAAGTATAGCGAATCCTAACTTCATTTACTTTTCTCTTTCAGGGACAGTCAAGGTGTAATTGTGCAGGCTTGTTGCCTGACGTGCAGCAAGGCAATATGCCGAGATGCTGGGTTGCAGCAGAGAAAGTCTTAGTTGTAAGGCTGCCAAATGAGATAGGAGGAAATCTCCAGTCCACCTCCCTGAAGAATTTGGGCCTAGAATTTTAAGGAGTTTGGATGGGTAGTGGGCCAAAGTGTTGATTGGTCGAAGAGTATGGGCTGAAGTCATGGGATGGGAAGCTGAAGAAACCGCATTCTCACGCTGACTTGGTTCCTTGGTGGGGTCTTCAGACTAGTTTGCTTCAACCGTTCTGAAAAACGTCTCAAACAGAAAGTGTTGAGCCCCTAACATCTATAGGAACAATGAGGAAGTTCATGGTTTATGTCACAGCCTATGTGGTCCATAAGTAGCTACAGGGAAGTGGGTCAAATGGCAACCTGATCGATGATCTTTCCGTACCTTTGTCTAAAGTCTGGCATGTCATTCTTGTTAACCCTGTGGAGATGGTGTGAACAGTGTAGTCTTCCAGGACCAGGAGGGGAAAAGGAGCACATAACCTCTCTGGGCTGTCCAGGTAGATGGCTGCATCTCCAAGGCTGCCGGGAGGAGAGATGGGGCCAGTGCTGGAATTGGCTTCAGAGGTAGTGGCTGGGCATTAATGAGATGCCAAAATGGGGGCGTACGAGGGATCAAGCAGCAAGTGTTCATGGAGAGTCCAGTGTGTGCTCATCACAGCGTTGGGACCAGCATGTGGGAAAAGCTGGTGGGGAGAAAGCAGTGGGGTTGTGTGTCCATTTGCTCCTCCAGAGGGATACTGAATGACATCAGTGCCTTCTGTAGTGATGAGCAGAGTTGCCACCTCTGTGCTTTGGGAGGCAGCTTGGTTTCTGCCTGAACACCTTTGTTGGTGGATGAGTGTCTATGTATCTGATCTCCATGACCTCAGTGAATTATCAAACAGCCCAGGGGATCAGAGCCTCCTGCAAAAACAGAACTACCTCAAGGTACCAGGTGAAAGGGATGGCTGGGAAGTCCCAGAGGCAAGTTTTGTTTTCCTTTGTTGTTTGCTTTCTTTCCCTCCCAGATCCAGATCCTATAAAGAATGCTATAGATAGGAAAATAAGTAAAACTCTATGACAGATTTGAGTTTTACTCTCATTAACTGGAGTTCAGGCATACAAGACACAGAGAAGTGAAATAAACAGCAATTATATAAGGTTTCTGTCAAAAAATTTTTCTTTAATTTTATGGCAAAACAACCACCAAAACCCTAAAACTCCTACTCTCTTAAAATGCAGCTCCCTTTGATGGGTGCGTATGGCAAGGTGACATCAGTGATTTTATTTTGATTTTTAAAAACAGACCTAATAGAACATCTGCACTAGGTGTTTAAAAAGTGAGCTGTTTAGGTACATGACAACTCCTACTTCCAGTAAATGCTTTTAATAATAAAAGTATCTATTTAAATATATTAACTCTTGGCTGGGAGAAGTGGCTCACGCCTGTAATCTCAGCACTTCGAAAGGCTGAGGTGGGAGGATTGCTTGAGGCCAGAAGTTTGAGACCAGCCTGGGTAACAAAGTGAGACCCTTTCTCTATAAAAAAATAAAAAATTAGCCAGGGTTAGTGATGTGTATCTGTAGTTCCAGCTACTCAGGAGGCTGAGGTGGGAGGATCACTTGAGCCTGGGAGTTCAAGGTTGAAGTGAGTCATCCTCATGCCACTGCACTCCAGCCTGGGCGACAGATGAAACCCTGTCTCCAAACAACAACAACAACAACAACAACAACAACAAAATTACTCTTGTGTCAGGTGCTGTGCATGCTAATGCATTGTTTATTTCTTTCACAATTATTTATTAAGCACCTATTGTGTGCCAGGCACTGTGCTATATACTGGTGATTTGAATGTGGGATCTGGGACATTTGAATAAATGCTGTTTAAACCAAGCTTGTAGGTTGCAGGTGGGTCATTCCAACCAAAAAACCAAGGATAGTAGAGAATCTTCCCAGCAGAGAACACAGCAAGCACAAAGGTTCATTTAATCCTCACAATAGAGTGGCTGCCGGGTGCTGGAGGCTCCACTGCGCCCTGCGCCTGCTGGCATGGCCGCCCTGCTGATGCCTTAATTTAAAAAAATAAAATCCTCACAATAACACAGTGGGAGGCTGATTATCCCCCCACTTTACAGAGGAGGAAACTGAGGCTCAGATGTGTTTAATGTTTGTCCAAGGCCACAAACCAACCCAAAGGTGGAGCTTCCTCCTTTCATAGCTTCCCCAGGTCCTGTGTTCATGGATGATTGCCTTTCCTGACCGTGGTTTTAGCACTGCAAGTCCAACATCCCAGAACCCTGTTCTTCCTGGGCAAACTGGGACTGTTGATTATCTTAGGTTGAAATGTTCGGCTGAGATCAAGCCAAGGAGAGTAGGAGGTGTGGTTTGAAGCTTGCAGGAGGAGAGAAGTCAGGAGGCTGCTCCCTGTACCTCATAAAGTCCCCAGGCGGTCATTCCATGATCCAAGGCCACAGCACTCTGGCCTCTGCTAGTTGCCTTTCAGGCCCAATCGTGTTTGTAGTGTTGTGACGCGTCCTTAAGGTCCCAGAGGCTAAAAGCAAGAGCTTCCCTAGTGTGTGTAGTCTCCACTTGTACATAACAAATGAGATAGTTTTGCTTGGAGCTTAACATACAGAAGAGAAAACAAAGCCAATCCAGGTACAGTCAGCAGAAAGATATGTAAAAAAGTTTTTAAAAATTACATATTATGTCTCCACAGTGGGCTGCCTGATGATTCAAAAACATTTCTTAAAAACCCTTCCTTTCTTTTCTGTTTCTGTGTATTTTTTGAATATACCCTTTCTTTCTGCCTCTCTCTTTTCCTTTTATCTTGAACTTGAGTCTCTTATGTAACACAGCACCTAGCACATAGTAGGTACTTAATATTTGTTGAATGAATAAGTGAATGAAACATATCTGCAGGCACTTCTGAGATGCGATAAATTAGCTGAATGCTTTCTTAAGTCCAGAATATTAAGTACCTACTATGTGCTAGGTGCTGTGTTACATAAGAGACTCCTACTTGCCTCGGCTGATGTCTCCCACCCCCTGCCTGCATTCGCCATTGTCCCTGATCGCTTCCTGGACAAGCCCCTCATCCAACCCTGCCATCTTAACTGTTCTTATGATAATGTAAATACCTCTCACCCAACCCTGCCATTGTAACTGAACTTGTGCTCATGTATACTCCTTGCCCCCTACCCCCCACCACTGTAACTGATCTTATTCTGCAACACCCCCGCCCCCCAAAAAACTACCTAAACCTATAAAACCAGCTCCTATCCCACTGCTCTTTGCTAATGCCCTTTTCAGCCTTAGCCTACCTGCACCCAGGTGAACAAACAGCCATGTTGCTCACACAAAGACTGTTTGGAAGGTCTCTTCATTCAAAGCACACGTTTTTCAACGTATATATGTTTTGTTCATTTGTTTTGTTTTGTTTTTGAGACAGGGTCTTGCTCTGTTGCCCAGACAGGAGTGCAGTGGTGCGACCACCGCTCACTGCAGACTCGAACTCCTGGGCTCATGTGATCCTCCCATCTCAGCCTCCTCAGTTTCCCCATCTGTAAACTGAGTATCATAAGAGGGTCCCTCTCATGGGGTAACATGAGGGCTGTGGGTAGTTGACACATGAAGTGTTTGGCAGAGGTTCTGGTCTCTAGCAAGTGCTCAGCAGGGACCGTGCACCACCATACCCAGCTCACTTTTTCTCGTTTCTTTTTAGAGACAGGATCTCACCATGTTGCCCAGGCTGGTCTCGAATTCCTGGGCTCAAGGGATCCTCATGCCTTGGCCTCTCAAAGTGCTGGGATTATAGGCATGAGTCACCTCGCCGGCATGTATATATATATATATGTGTGTGTGTGTATATATATATATATATGTATATATAAAACCTACTGTATATAGCCCATTGTCTTGCATATTCCTTTATTTAAATGATAAAGTATACTTATTCTTCTTCAACTAGCTTTTTTCACTCAACATCATAGCTGAGACTCATTCATGTTGATCTGCGACTCTCTAGTTCAATGCTATTTTCAAAAACGAAGTAGCTGAAAGGATTTGTAGTAAAATCAACAGTGCATGGAAAAGAAAGCACATTTCTTTTTTACCATCTTTTCCCCAACCATCAAGCCAAGCTTGTTTCAGTCCATATTTTTGGAAAATATTTGTATTGAGAGAGATTACACAAGATTTGCAGGAAAAGAAAAGCAGCCTAACAATAAACAATGGAGCTGTGTTGCTGTTTTGAGACTCATGCCTTTGCCAGAGTAAGATAATTTCTTGGTACAAAGTCAGAAAAAAGTCCCACCAGCTGGCAGTGTCTGGCATATGGTGGCTGTTCAATAAATATTTGCTGCGTGAATAAATTAAAGGGGGGGAGGCTCCCAATTTGAAAGCACTCAAGGGATGGTGTAAGTTAGAGCTGAGCTAAGATCAGTTTTGGTCTTTGTTTCGAGTTAGCTGTTGTTACAGGAGGGGCAGGAGGCTTGGATGAGAAATGAGAGAACTGAATTCATGAGACAAGGCAGCTCGCTTCAGGGCTGAGACGTGGGTTCAGATTCTGACATTTATTAGGTGATCATGGGCAAGTTACCTAATCTCACTGTGTGCCTCAGTTTCCCTTCTGCAAAATGGATGTAATAAGATAGTCCCCCTCATGGGGTAACATGAGGCCTATGAGTGGTTGGTATATGAAGTGTTTGGCACAGGTTCTGGTCTCTAGTAAGTGCTCAGCAAATGTCATTAAGATTCTGTCCCAGTGTGTCTATACCGTGGGGTTCAGAAGGCTGGACAGGGCATGAGCAGCATCCTAGGTATTGCAGACCCCTGGGGGCAGCCATTCTTTTGGAGGGTGCCTGTATCTGGAAGCTGGATCTCATAGTCACAGCAGTGTATCTTGAGGCAGGGCTTTAAATGTCAAAGAAAATGGTGATTCGTGAGGCGAGGGCTGATGCACACAGGAAGATGTCAGAAGACATACAGGTTACTGTGAAAGGTGCAGGAGCCAGGGTCCACTCTAATCAAACAGAATCAGCTTGCACAGTCATCAATGTTAGTGCGCCTATGGGACACTAACCCACAGTGTTAACCCATAGAAGGGGTAAAGCCTTGCTTGCATTTTGGGTCTAGGTCTCTGGATTGTGCAGGGCTAAAGGGAGAGCTGTATTTGCATATTGCTGAATAAGAGGTATTTGACTGAGTTGCTTGTGAGAAAATATAAAAGTCCAATTATGTTATTTTCAAGTACAGGATTTTCTCTTTCCATCTTTCCTGGGCAGTAAAGGGAGCCTTTAAATTACTTCAGGGTGGACTCATAGGTTTTGTCTCGTAGCACACTTGGATTGATTGGAATTCATGGAGTAATGGTTGAGGATTTAAGGCCACACTCAGGCTCTGCAGGAAAAGTGCTATGGTTGATTAGCAATGTCTGCCAGAAGAAAAGGCTAGTAATGGAATGCATGCTGCATATCAACCGTCCACATATCCATTTAAAGTATAGCAGGTTTATCTTTTCCTCTATACTTTGCTCATGTTTCTTTCTCTTTTTCTAAAATTACTTACCTTTTCTTCTCTGCTGATCCAAACCCTTTTCCTGCATCTCCATCCAATTTAAGTTTCACCTCCTCCAGGAAGCCTTCTCTGATGTATCTAATCCACACTGATTTCTCCTTACTCACAATTCTTAGTGTTTATACTATTTAATGAATATTTATATTAACACCGTTTCTCCATCTCTCCATATGCTTTTACCACATGGATCTTTCTGAATTTCAAGCATATGAGGTTTGCTCCTGCCTTAGTATCTTTGAACCAGCTCTTTGCTTTACCGAGAGCACCCTTTCTCCAGGTCTTCATTTGGCTAGCTCCTTCTCATCATTAGCTCTCTACTGAAATGCCACCTCCTTGAGGAGCTCTCCCTGAAACCACTCCATATAACCCCCAGATCCTTTCTCTGTCCTGTCACATTGTTCTGTTTTCTTCAAGGTATTTACTGCTGCTTGATAATTTCTTATTGATTTGTTTGCTTATTTACGTACTGCCTTTTCCTCTGCCCCTCTCCACTCAAATGTAAGCACCATAAGTGCAGGGAGTGTCACTGTTTTCTTCCTTATAATATTCCTAGCACCTCCAACAGTGCCTAGCATTTAGAAGGTAACCAAATAATAGTTGAATCCATGAAGGTCTGAGGACATTATTTGCACTATTTTAAGACTTACTTTGTATGTAGTGATGAAACTTTTCTTGGCTGTAGATTTTTCTCTTCCCAACTACATGGTGAGCTCACAGCAGGCAGGGACCAATCATATACCCCTCGGTATTCCAGAGCAGCTGTCATGGTGTTAGCAGAAAGGGGTCCCCCATCCAGACCCCAAGAGAGGGTTCTTGGATCTTTCTTAAGAAAGAATTCAGGGTGAGCCCATACAGTAAAGTGAAAGTAAGTTTACTAAGAAAGTAATGGAATAAAAGAATAGCCCTGAGGGCTGCTGATTGCCCATTTTTATGGTAATTTCTTGATTATATGCTAAACAAGGGGTGGATTTCATGAGTTTTTCTGGGAAAGGGGTGGGCAAGTCCTAGAACTGAGGATTCCTCCCATTTTTAGACCATATAGGATAATTTCTTGATATTGCCATGGCATTTGTAAACTGTCATGGCGCTGGTGGGAGTGTCTCTCAGCATGCTGATGCATTATAATTAGCGTATAATGAGCAGTGAGGTTGACCAGAGGTGACTTGTCACCATCCTGGTTTTGGTGTGTTTTGGCTGGCTTCTTTACCCCATGCTGTTTTATCAGCAAGCTCTTTGTGACCTGTATCTTGTGCTGACCTCCTGTCACATCTTACAACTTAGAATGCCTAACCTCCTGAGAAGGCAGCCCAGTAGGTCTCCGCTTTATTTTACCCAGCCTCTTCACAAGATGGAGTCAGTTGGGTTTAAATCCTCTGACAATGGGGTACTCACTAAATATTGTTGAATGACTGAATGAAGGAACAGAGTGGTATCTGCAATGAGCATCCATTTGTATGAGTTAGGGTACTGGTTTGCCTGCTTTAACAGTGGCATTCAGAAAGATATAAATTCATTTCTTTCTCATGTAATAGTCTTTAGATACAGGAGGATGGATGCCTCTGCTATCGTCACATATTGCTGCTGTCTCTGGGTTTAAGGCATTGGCTCTAGTTCTGGTTCTCAGGCCAGCAACAAAAACATTCTGTTAAAGACACAAGTTGGAAGGGCACACCTCACTTTCATCCATGTCTCATTGGCCACACCAAGTCACAAGCCCACACCTAGCTGCAGTGGAGGCTGGGAAATGTAGTCTTTGGCTAGGCAGCCATGTTTCCAGCTAAAACTTTGGATTATTATTGAATAGGGGAGGAAAGATGTTAGGAAACAATTAGCACTCTCTGCCCATAACAGTTCAATTTGATGAAAATGTATTATTTTTTCCTGTGCTAAGCATGGCACTGGACACTCTGGTGAGCATAGGTACACATTGGGCATGTTCCCTGCCCTGTAGAAGCCTATAGCCTAGTGGACAAGACAAGCAAGTAACTCTAATTCTTGGAGCTTTGCCTGGAGTAAGAGTTGATTAAATGAATAATACCAAAGTCAGTCGTTGTGGACTTACTATGTTACAAGGAACTTTGTGTTCTTGGTCTCATTTAATCCTAATAATGATGTAAAATTTAGCTCCATTTTCCAGATGAGGCTCACAGAAGTGTTTTAAGGTATTTTGGTATAGTCAGTTGAAGGGCTAATCTTAATTTGTTTTGTTTTTGTTTATTTCTAAATTTATAGATAGTGAAATTCACTCTTCACAGTACACAGTTCTATGAGTTTTGACAAATGCATAGCGATGTAATCACTACTTCAGTTGAGATACAGAACCACCACCCCCAGCCCTAATTCTCTCATGCTGCCCATTCTCTCACCCTCAACCTCTGGCAACTGTGGATCTGTTCATTCCTATAGTTTTGCCTTTTCCAGAATGTCATACACATGGAATATTGTAATATATATTAGGTTGGTGCAAAAGTAATTGTGGTTTTTGCCATTACTTTTATTTATATATATTTTATGTGTTATATATAATATATATATGTAATATATCCCTTTGAATCTGGCTTCTTTCATTTAGTATAATACATTTGAGATACATCAATGTTGTTGTGTATATTAGGAGTTCATTCCTTTTCATTGATCAATAGTATTCCATTGTGGTTTGTTTATTCATTCTCTGGTTGAGGAACATTTTGGTTGTTTCCAGTTTGGGGAAACTATAAATAGAGCAGTTACAAACATTTGTGTACTGGTTTTGTGTGAATATAGGTTTTCATTTCTTGTGGGTAATACCAATGAATAGGATTTCGGATTTGCATGGTAAACGTATGCTTAACTTTATCATAAATTGCCAAACAGTTTTCCATGGTAGGTGTCCATTTACATTTTCCCCAGCAATGGCATGAGGGTTCTAGTTGCTTTGTTTCCTTGCTAGCTCTTGGTATCGTCATGGTGTTGTTGTTGATATCACTTTAATAGGCATATAGTACTGCTCTCAATTTAGAAAGCATTTTGACCCACTTTGAAGCATGGCTTTTTTTTAATTCTTCTTCAGGCAACATTCATTCTACATAATTCAGCACCAACTTAGACTCTCACTATCAAATTGACCCCTTTCCCCTTTGCTATCCACACAGGTAAGGGGAAGGGGGAATTTATTTTTCCTATTAACTGTGCTGGCTTGTGCAGTTCTTAGCTTTCCCAAAGAAGAAACAACTTGAGAAATAAATTTATTCTAGCCCAGAGCTTGAGAAAGATCTGCCTTCAATTAGCCAGCAGTATATGTTGACCTATTCAAACCAAACAGTTATGACTCAGATTGCATTAAGTTAAAAACATATTTAAATCCATATTTGGATTGTGAAAGCAAATGGAATACATCAAGGGCTCCATGCATAAGTAATATTTTCATATTTTTTTAAAGGACAAATGTAGAGATGGAAAGAAAAATTTTCTTCCCAAGGAATTATGTCTAAAGTCTATAACAATGATTCCCAAATGGGGGATGGGGGTGGGGGTGGGGTGCAAATCAGAGCTGACAGAATTTCTTGTGGCGGGGAGTGTTTCATTGCACATGCACACATACTCTTTCCACCCAGGAGGATTCTGACCCTTCCATAGGGGAGTGTGGGCCCTTACCTTCAGTTGAGAACTATTGCCACTGTGCCTTGCTGAGGGGAGTAGATTGTATCTACTGGCCATGTTGGGGCAGAAAGAAGGTGGAGACTCTTCTCTAACATTGTAATTCAATGCAGGGATGGCAAAGAGAGCAATAAGATGGTAGTACATATGATTCTCTCATTTCAGCTTCAGTCAATTGGTAACGTCTGCCTGTAGCTCTGCATAGAGGAAGGTGGCGGCCTCTTCAGGCTTAGAAGGAAAGAGAGCAGGAATTGATTGGTGATGTTTGCCGTGGGCACAAGCCCGGTGATATGCAGATCTGTACCATGTATTTGCTGTCCTTGAAATAAGAATCTTCCAAAGATCTTTGATTTTTTTTCTTCTCACAGGATTTATGATTCCGCCTTAATGTTGGTAAGGTTTCATCTTGGAGATGGTAATAAATATGTAATGCTCTGTCCAGTGGTTCTGACCTGGAGGCAATTTCATCCCCTAGATGTCATTTGGCAATGTCATTTTTGGTTGTCACAAAGGAACGGGTGTTACTGGCATCTGGTGGGTAGAAGCAAGCTGCTAAATATCCTACAATACACAGGGCATCCCCCAAAACAAAAAAATTATCATTTTCAACTGCCAAGAGTGCTGAGGTTAAGAAACCTTGCTCTGTATCCTCCGCTGTTTCCTAGGATTATCTCCTAAATATATATCTTGGGAACTGACACTGGTAGAGAAATGAGGAAGTCAGACAAGAAAGAGAAGGCATTCAATAAAAGACCCATTATCAAGTCATCAGTTAGGGATTAATCCTGCAAGAAAACTCTGAGTCAATGTAGAACACAAACTTCAGTTATCCCATCTGAGAGGTGACGGAGCCGGGGTATTTAATGCACCAATTCCCCATGGTCATTACTTGAGGGCTGTTCCCAAATGGCATTTTGAGAGCATCATTTATTCCCCAGCAATAGCATGCACTGTGCTATATGTAAGAGCTTGTCTAAGGTCTTCCCTAGTAGATTGAACACTTCATGAGGGCAGGGACCATATCTGTCTTACTTATCATTGTAGCTCCAGCATGTAGCAGACATTCAATAAAGATTTGTGGAATGAATAAATGACCAATAGTCTCTTTGGGATAGGTTTGTCTGCATACAACAATGGCATGCAATAAATTAGGGCAGTTGACTGATGCATTTCGACTATGGGGTAAAAGGTTACAACAGAGAAGGTGGGAGAAATTGACCAATCTGTGTTCTAATGTTTGATTAGGGATTACCCATTTGTCATACTGATAGAAGCCATGATAGATACTGCTGCAGAACTTTGTATATGCTGAATCTCACCACCACCTTGTTTTTCTATCTTTATTTATTAGTCTTCCCCATCATGTATCACCTGCTTTCTTTCTTGAGTCAATTTAACTTTGAGCCTTTTTTCTTTTCTTCCTTCTCATTGCACCAAAAGAGTCTGAAGAAAAAGACAAGTCAGAATTACTGTCCCCACAACATATTTCAGGCTCATTCTGCTCTCAGGTTAATTTTTGAATCTCTTTGTTATGGCAGAGAAGCAAATTGAAGTTTGGGATTGACAATTATCTCCTCGCCATGATTGGCAGGGAGACCCTTGTGTGTATGTGTGTGTGTGTGTGTGTGTGTGGTGTGGATGTGCGTATGCGTGCATGCATCCGTGCATGTATATGTGTGTCTTTGGAGATTTCAGGACAAATTTATTAAATACTACAAAGTTCAATGTCATACTAAAAGTTTTCATGTGAGCTAATCAAGCCAGGCATCTGAACATAATGATGGATGACATGGGGGCCAATACGTCTTAGGCTATCAGATTATGGCAGGCAGATGATGTCTTCCATGTGTTAGTGGCTATTGTTTCTTTGTTCTGTAAATACTGGTAGCTCATGCTAAATTAAAAGAACAAGATTTTCCTTCCAGTTTTAATGAAGATTTATGATAACCAGGAGACAGTAGATTATGGTGTTTGTGTCAGTTAGCTATTGCGGTGTAACAAACAACCTCTAAATCTCAGTGACATATAACAAATGTTTGGTTTTTGCTCATAAGTTTGCAAGTTGGCTGGGGTGGTTTTCTTCCACATGTCTCTTATCCTCTTCCTGGGACTAGCAGGCAATCCAAGGCATGTTCTTTTCTGGTTACTGGCAGAATTTAAAGAAGGCAAGCCCAATTGTGCAAGCATATTCCAACCCTATGGTTGTGTCATATATGCGGGTATCACATTGGGCAAGTCAGATCACATGGTTGAGCCTGAAGTCAAGAGGTAGGGAAGTTCACTTGGTCTTTTGTGGGAGAAATTCAAAGTTACATGGCAAAGGGCATGGTTACAGGAAAGGATGAAGAATTGGGGCAATAGTTCAGTCTATTACAGTGTGTAGAGCTTGAGTTATGAAGTCAGACAGACCTGGATTTAAACCTTTGCTCCTCCATTTACTAACTATGACTTGAGCAAATGACTGTGCTTCTTTGAACTTTGTTTTCTCTTCCATCTGACAAATGGTTATAATAATGGTATCCGTACTTCAGTATTGTTGAGAGGTAAACGAAATGATGCATGTAAGCCACTTAGCATAGTTTCTGGCACACAGCAAGTACTCCATAAATTTCAGCTAAAAACAAAGCTGCTAATAGCAGAATGAGCTCCTCCAGGGTTGTGGATATAAACTAGACATCTACTCTTGACATTAGCCACCATGAAAATTGCTCCTTCATTGCCCTTCCTGGAATTTCAGTGACCTGAAAGAGTTTTGGTGAATCTCCAAATGTGCCTAGCTTAGGTCACTAAAAATGATCTGAAAGGATCTGATCCTTGGAAAAGGAAAGATGTTAAACTTTAAATTGATCAGCAGAAAAATATACAACAGCATTTACTCAGGATAGCAATATTTCAGTGAAGCAAACAGATGGAGGGCCAGATTGTGAATATACCAGACTCCAAGGAATCTATTAGAAAACATTACTGTACTTGTTATAGTAAAATACTTTGAATTTGTTGGGGTAGCAGTTATAAGTAAAATAATATCCCTTTATTAAAATATTAAAGTAGCCTGCAGTATTATAGCACAGTAAGATTAGATAATGGATTTTTTTTTTCTAGTAGTGATCTGCCTTCTTTAGATGTTTCAACTCATTGGCAAGAGCTGCTAATCTCAGTAGTACATACTTATTGGAACCCACTATAGCAACGGTAATTGCATTCGAGATATGGCCACGTTAGACGTTGTAATCCCAAATTACATATGACCCAATGAAATGAAAATGATAAGGCAGCTGGAAAGTGGAGCTTTTAATACTTCTTATCTAGAAGTTTATGTCTCCAATTTTCATGCATTTCCAAGTTCCATTAAAAGAAAAAAAACTCTTATTAAGTTGAAACAAAATGGATTTTGAAAGTAGCAGTGAATCTCCCTTTCCCCAAACTCTTTTGAGATAAATCTATCTGCACCTATGGGAATTGATGAATGGACTTTATAAAGGTGTATAGAATGTCAGAGCTGAAAGAGTCAGAGAAATCTTCCATCCCCCTCCTCCTTATTTACCGACAAGAAGACTCTTTGCCTTGGAAATGGATTGAAGGCTGATGAGGAGAGCTTTTGCTCCTTAGGCTTGGATTTTTATGGCAAACTCTCCTACCTCCTGTCATGCCTCATTCTGAGATCACAGGAGAATCAGTTATTGGAATCACTTCCTTTGGAAAGGGATGCATAGCTCTTCAGAGATGGTGTCCTGATCAGGCTCTATAAGTAGATTTGAGAACAAATGGGCATGAGCCAAATACAAACTTTTATTCAAGAGTAAAGAATTCTGGTTGTTGGCCAGGCGTGGTGGCTCACACCTATAATCCCAGCACTTTGGAAGGCCAAGGCAGGCAGATAACCTGAGGTCAGGAGCTCAAGACCAGCCTGGCCAACATAGTGGAAACCCGTCTCTACTAAAAATACAAAAATTAGCTGTATGTGGTAGCATACACCTGGAGTCCCAGTTACTCAAGAGGCTGAGGCAGGAGAATTGCTTGAACCTGGGAGGCAGAGGTTGCAGTGAGCAGAGATCACATTGCTGCACTCCAGCCTGGCGATGGAGTAAGACTCCGTCTCAAAAAAAAAAGAAAAAAAAAAGAAAAAAAAAAAAAAGAAAGAATTCTGGTTGTCAAAAGGCCATATAAGTAGGTGGTTTAATAATGTAAAAAATATGATTTCTGGTATCTGTACATTCCAAGGAATGTTGTAGAATACTCTACTAGTTGCCTAAACTCCATATTCAGTTTTCTTCATCAGTAATAGACTCCTATATTGTTGGTAGGCATCAATACGCCCCACTGAAAATTTTATTTCCCAACTTCACTTGTGGACAGGAGTGGCCAGTGAAATGTAAGTAGAGGTATTGTTGATTCTTCCAGGAAGTTCTTTAAGAGAGGCTGGGCCAACTGGGAGATAGGCCATTTCCTTTTCTCCAGTTCTTCCTTCCTGAAATGTAGATGTTGTGGTTGGGGTTGCAGCAGCTATTTTGCACCATGAAGTGAACTTGAAGATGAAAGCCACATGTTAAAGGTGGCAGAGAAGAAGGCTAGAAGGAGCCTGGGTTGCTGGTGACTTTGCGGGGCTGCCATAGCAGCCTGGTACTCTCTACCTCTGGACTCATTTTACACAAGATGTGAAATAAGCTCTATCTTTTAGAGTATTATTTTGATACCTGTTAATGTGCTGCTAAATTGAACCTTAATTGATATCAGTGTCAAGGAGACACATTTATTAGACACCAAGAGAAGGACTATGAGGGTCAGTAGGGAAAAGGAGGAGACAGAGGAAAAATAATTTTACAATTTGCTGAAAGTGCTCATCTGTCTCATTTCTCTGATCTTGTCTGATGACGTTGGTATGTATATACAGTGGGCCCTTGAGCAGGTTGGGGATTAGGGGAATTGACAATTCCCTCCCCCTGTACAGTCAAACATTGATGTATAACTTTTGGTTCCCCAAAAACTTGATTACTAATATAGTCTACTGTTGACTGGAAGCCCTACTGATAACATAAATAGTTAGCTAACACATATTTTGTATGTTATATGTATTATATATTGCATTCTACAATAAAGTAAGCTAGAGAAAAGAAAATTTAATTAAGAAAACCATAAGGAAGAGAAAATACATTTCTAGAACTATACTGTATTGATCTATATTCTAAATTTACATAGTCTTTTTACAAGATGAATCATCTGTCTGAAGTGGTGGGCAACTGCAGCTGCAGACCTCAATCTAAGATACATATCCTGCAAATCAGCTTTTTCTTGTAACGCCATGACCTTTCTCTGCTTCTTGGGAGTACTTCTAACATTACTAGTGACATTTTGTATGGGTCCTATGGAGTTATTCAAGGTTTATGGTATTGCAGCAAACATGATGAAAAATCCACAAGAACCACTAGAGATCACCTTTTACTATGACACGCAATTTACTGGAGAGAGAAACTGTTCACTTGGAGATGATTATTGCCACATGGTGTTTTAGGTGGATACTCTCAACACTTGAGCTCACTGAAATAGCAACAGGAGATGGCTACAAAATTATTACAGTCATACAGTGTGGATGGCAGTTAATGTTGTGCAGTTATGGTTTATATTGCATCTTTATGTTTCTCTTAACTGCCAGTGGTGCCATGTATGCATTGTAAGTATTTGTGTGCAGAAGTTTTGATAAGTTCTAACTTTGTATATCAGATTTGTGTATATTTTATGGTAACAAATGATAAAATACTCAAGTATCTATGTATATTTTATGCATTCATGACATACCTTTTTCTTAAGTTTTTTTTTTATTTTGCTTGTTTTTTTTTTTTTTTTTGAGACAGGGTCTAGCGCTGTCATCCAGGCTGTGTAGTGGTACGATCATGGCTCACTGAAGCCTTGACCTCCTGGGCTCAAGTGATCCTCCTGCCTCAGCCTCCTGGGTAGCTGGGACCACAGGCACATGCCACCATGCCTGGCTAATTTTTTAAAAATATATTTTTTTCATAGAGACAGGGCCTCACCATGTTGCCCAGGCTGGTCTTGAACTTCTGGGCTCAAGCAGTCTTCCTGCCTCAGTCTCCCAAAGTGCTGGACTTACAGGAATGAGCCACCGTGGCTAATTTTTTTTAAAAAATATTTTTAGGCAGTTTATCTTCAAGTTTATTCAAATGGTTGGAGGTCTCCAAAAATTTTTTCCAATACATTCATTGAAAAAAAAGCCATGTGTAAATGAACCTACACAGTTCAAACCCATGTTGTCCAAGGGTCAACTGTGTGTATATTGCTGTTCCTACTTTACAGATGGGGAAACAGGCTCGGCGATACAAAATTCTTGTTTATAGGTTTATAGTCACCCACTAGGTTATTGTTGTTCACCACGGTGTCCTCAGTGCCTAGCACAGTGCATGGCACATGGCAAGTAAGCAATACACATGTTTTGATGAGGCCGGGTGTGGTGGCTCATGCCTGTAATCCCAGCACTTTGGGAGGCCATGGCGGGAGGATCACTTGAGCTCAGGAGTTCGACACCAGCCTGGCCGACATGGTGAAACCCTGTCTCTACTAAAAATACAAAATTTAGCCAGTCATGGTGGCGCACACCTGTAGTCCCAGCTACTTGTAAGGCTGAGGCAGGAGAATCGTTTGAACCTGGGAGGTGGAGGTTCCAGTGAGCCAAAATTGTGCCACTGCACTCCAGCCTGGGTGACAGAGTGAGACTCTGCCTCAAAAAAAAACATTTTTCATGAATAAATGCATTTTCTGTTTTTGACGGGGCACTTTTTCATGACCTTATTGTACTGCTTTCCTAACTTCTTGGGAAAGTGGTGAAGATGGGAGAAAGGAAAAGAGCTTTTGTGATATACCTGGCCCAGACCTTCACACTTCATGGTCAGTTAACCAATGTCAATGGAAGCAGACTCTCTGGCCATTTCTTTCCCTATGCCACCGAAGAAGGAAACAAGAGCCATTGAAAGGGCTTCTGATGCCATGGAGCAAAGAGTATCCCAGGAAATGAGGCCAGTCCTGGCCATTGTTCCAGGGCTGGCTTACTGGGCACACCGGGGGCTTAGATATCTGCAATTTACCAACTCTTATAGGCTCCTACAACCTCCCCGGTGACTGGCTGAACAGAAAGGGGGACACTGCATTGTTATGAAATTCTCTGCAATTTCCTATAAGAAAATAGCTGAGCCGTGTTCCAGAGAGATCCTCTCTAGGAGCTCTGCGTTAGAGTTGGCTGTGTTTTGAGATGCTAAATATTGTGGATTGGAGGAGAATGAAGTGTTTTACACTATGAGAGGTGGGAAGTTTTAAGTTCTATAGTTCATTTCATTTTATGGTGTGTGTGTGTGTGTGTGTGTGTGTGTGTGTGTGTGTGTGTATCAGAGAGAGAGAGAGAAAGAGAGAGAGAGAAGAATATGTCAATGCATACATGTATAAGGTTCCATCCTCTGTCTTTTTGAAGATTCAATATGTGGTATGTTAGGCTATCCAAAAGTGACAATCATTTTATACATCCTCCAATGCATGCTAAAAAATGCCAATCAAGTACAAAATATATGACCTATTATGCAGCTTTTGAGCTTCAATGAATGTCCAGCTCTCTATTTCTATCAAATTTAGAGGAAATGCCTGTCTTCTAATCACCTGTGGATGCCTTTGGGAGACTTCGTAACAAATGGCAAATCAGAAGAAGGTTTGTTAATTTCCTTTATTCCAATCTGCTCTGTTAAAGAGGCCCTCAACAGCCTCCTGGGTTTTCCCTGGCCTGTGCAGTTTGTGCCATCTCATCCTTCCTCTCACTTCTAATTTAGCAGTTTCAGATACTAGTATCAAAACCATTTGGGGGATTTCTCTCTTGATGGCTTTCTAATTAAATCTTCTACAAAAATGACATTTAATTATGGAGACAGGTGTTTTGTTTTTCTTTTTTCTCCCAAAGACAGCAAATATTTCAATCAAATTGGTGCAGACCTTGTACATTTTTCTCTCCCTTTCTCTTGCCCAGTGAGATGTCCCATCTCCCCCAAAAAATCCATGAGGAAGCTACATGTTTTGTGTGTTTTCTTGATTCTTTTGACAGGCTTTCAGTGCGCTGGGAAGTCTCAGTCTCATTTCTCAGGTTCCAGCTTCAATCAGATAACGGTGTTTGATTAAACATCCTTTTAAACTCATTATCAGCTCAGCAATGACTTCTTCAGAAATGACCTTTCTGACGATCTAATCTCAAACAAGGATTTCTGGAAGCATGAAATTCAGTGTTCTCTGATTGGTGTTCTTGGTTTGTGGTGGGTCCCGTGGAGGCTCCTCAGAGTGATGCCCAAGGGAAAAGCTGGGCTCTGGGGTGTCAGGCAGTTCTTTATTATCTTGGCTACTTCTGAGAGCTGGGCTTGCTTTAGAGACTCAGTTTGGAGGTGGAGGATGGAAACAATCATTTCCAAAGATTTAGAATCTTGGGCTTTGAAGTCCAACACTCTTGGGCTGGCATCCCTGCGCTCTATTTGCTAGCCATCTTTTGGGTCTTGTATTTCTTAACATGGGATTAATAATTCCTACCTTCTGGGGCTGTAGTGAGAATTCAATGAGTCCATGCATGTGAATGCTCAGGGCACCCTTGTTAACGCAGGCTGGGTTCCCTGAGAAATGGCTTTGTGACAAGATGAGCGTGCAGGATGTTTAATAAGGAGAGCCCTTGGGATCCACCCCAGTGGGAAGAGGGGAAGGGAGCAGAAGAAGGTTGTGGGAGACATTGAGCTGCAATGAGGGTCCAGTCATTGCTTCAGCTAACCCCACAGGGAGCTCTGGAGCCAGAATGGCCCTGGAGAGGTGACCTTAGTTGGTTCAAGATGGCCAGGCCTGTAAACTCAGCATTTGTTAATCATTGGTATGGGCTACCCCAGGAGGTGTGTGACTTTGGGTAAGGTGGCTCTGCAGTTGATGCAGTGTGTCCTTCCTTGAAGGTGGATCTGGAGTGTGTAACTGTATCCATCAAGACCCTCAGTAGATATTGGCTATTGCTGTCATTAAGAGGATTAAAAGGAAATTGGACTTTAGAATGTTTTTCTCTTCTGTAAGATGCAGACCACTGTCTGATTTGAACACTGCATTACAGTTATCAATTTATTCATTCATATGACAAATATGCATCAAGCTGCTCCTGCAATGAGCTGTGCACTGTGCTAGGCTCTGGGACGCCTCCCTGGCACTCATGTGTCTCACATTTGAGATGAGAACCTCATGCTCTGCAAGTTTCATGAGCCTGTGCTACAGACAATGAAACAAGTTCCAAACACACCTGCACAGATTTGCGCACACACCCATACACATATATCTGCATACATACACGCCTAAACACATACTTCCACACGCCTGCACAAATACCCACACACATTCCTGTGTATATACCCCCATACTGGCACGCACATATCTGCACACACATACACCAGCATCACACACCCATACAGCTTAAGAGTTGGTTGTGAGGTGTGTTAGGACCTCTTGGAAGCAGACACTGAGTTAGGGGTGCAAGAGGCTTATTGGGGGTTAATGCCTATGAAAGATAAAGGGGTTGAAACAGGAGTGGGCAGGGGAAGCCTTCAGCTCGTGATGCTTGAAGTCTTGGCCCACCTAACAGGGAGCTCCCATCAAAAGACAGCCCAGGGAAGTGGTCTCTAATTGGGCAGAAGTGATCAGGCCTTAGTACCCCTGCCATGCCCAGTCATTGGCTGGGGCTACCTGAGAAGAAGGTGGTCTTGGCTCAAATGCTGCAGCAGATCCTGAAGATTCTACTTGCAATGGAAGGAAATTATTTCTTAAAGGAAGACAGAAGCAGCACTTCTCTGCAGCTGCCACATAAGGATTAAAGACAAGCGGATGTGCAAACAAGAACCCAGCGCGGAGTGGGCATGGCAGACACAGAGAAGGATCTGGATGACTTTTCCTTCCCTCCTACCTTTTCCTCATGTGGTTTCATAATTTCTAGCAAAGGAGAATGTGAAAGGTCATGCAGTTTTAGGTGGCTCTGGTAACAATATTATCGCTATATGAGTCTATTGAATGTTTATTAAATGCCAAACATTGTACTAAGCAATTTACATCTGTGATCTCTACACAGATCTTTGAATTAGTTACCTTATTATTCCCATTATACAGATGAAGAAAATGAGGTCCAAAGGGAGAAGTCATTTGCCCAAGTACAGTCATGAGCTGCATAATGATGTTTTGTCAGTGATGGACCTCATAGATGATGGTGGTCCCATAAGATTTACTACCATATTTTTAGTATACCTTTTCTATGCTTAGATATGTTTAGATACACAAATGCTTACTATTGTGGTACAGTTGCCTGCAGTGTTCAGTACAGTAACATGCTGTTCTGGTTTATAGCCTAAAAGCAATAGGCTGCACCCTATAACCTATGTGTAGTAGGCTGTCCCTCTAGGTTTGTGTGAACACACTCTATGATGTTCACACAATGACCAAATTGCCTAAGGACACCTTTTTCGGAACATATCCCCATCATTATGTGACACATGACTGCACATGGTGAATATCAGTCTAAGTGTTAACCGGAAAGGGGTCCTGATCCAGACCCCAAGAGAGGGTTTTTGGATCTAGCTTAAGAACAAATTCAGGGTGAGTCCATAAAGTGAAAGCAAGTTTATTAAGAAAGTGAAGGAGTTACTCCATAGGCAGAGCAGCAGTTTGGGCTGCTGGACTAAGGATACTTATTTCTTGATCATATGCTAAACAAGGGGTGGATTATTCAGGAATTTTCTGGGAAAGGGGCAAGCAATTCCCAGAACTGAGGGTTCCTCTCCTTTTAGACTATATAGAGTACCTTCCTGACTTTGCCATGGCATCGGTAAACTGTCATGATGCTGGTGGGAGTGTCTTTCATCATGCTAATCCATTATAATTAGTGTATAATGAACAGTGAGGACCACCAGAGGTCACTTTTGTCGCCATGTTGGTTTTGATGGGTTTTAGCTGGCTTCTTTACTGTGTGCTGTTTTATCAGCAAGGACTTCGTGACCTGTATCTTGTGTTGACCTCCCATCTCATCCTGTGACTCAGAATGCCTAACCTCCTGGGAATGCAGCCCAGTGGGTCTCAGCCTTATTTTACCCAGCCCTTATTCAAGATGAAGTCACTCTGGTTCGAACACCTCTGACACAAGCTCCCAAACTGAAAACCCTTCTCTGACTGCCATTTGCAGTCCTGGCTGTCACAGAGCAGAGATAAAAAGCCTCAGGAAAATTGCCCAAGGAAGAAACATGATTTGAGAGCATAGTATCGATTATCTGAGCTGACAGCAAAAATGGCCAACAGCCTGATTCCCTGGGAGGTTGAACTCTGGGAAACTGTAAGTCTTGTAAATTCCACTGGGACCCTAAAGCACTTTGCAGCGAAGTCAATAGAACCAAAAGGAAAAGGCATGGAGAGATGTCAGAGACAGAACCTTAGAAATTTAATTTTGAGTGTGCGAGCCTCTAAGAACTCAAATTAACTAGTCTTCTTACCTCCCTAGTTAAACCTAGCAGAAAAAAAGCCTCTTCCAGATAAAAATGGCTAGAAAAAAAAAAAAAGAAGCAACTTCTTTATAAACTGAATTGTTAATAGATATTATGCTAAGGGATGAATATACAGACATAGTGATGAGGCTGAGGACTCTGGGCCAGACTGCTTGAGCTGGAATCTTGAGTCCGTGGCTTACTTAGCCTCGGTTTCCCCACCTATAAAATGGGGATAATAGTAATATGTACCTCATAGGGTTATTGTGAGGGTGGAATGAATTAATGTATATAAAACAACATATAGTAAGATTCTATAAGTCTATCACCATTATTATTATTATTAGATGTATTCTTGAATAATAGCTCCCAAATGGATCTTCCCTAAAGGGAATCTGGAATATTTGAGGACTGTTTGGATAGCATAGACATGTAATGACTTCCCATTTTAATCCCAGGCAAACAGGGCTAGTTGATCCTGCAGTTTTTTTCCCCTCTGAGCAATAGACTCCTCCTCCAGGCAGCCACTACTAATTTATCATGATGTGAACACTGTATGCATAATTATCCTTAGGAATTGCCATTAAATGCTGAGGGAAGGTGCATAGACCCAGAGTTAAGGATGTGAAGAGCTTCCCTGCACCTTAGGGCTGAATTTGCTACTGCCCCTCCTCCAGCTATTATACATTGTACCTGAGACATTGGCAATGAAAACCTCTCCAAAATGTCAATGCCAGGTCAGGAAGCCAACACAACAAGCTCCCTTGGGGGGGTCCAACAGCTGGAGAAAGACTGAGCCTAAAATCCACATAGAGAGCTACTTAAAGTGTGGTCCGTGGACCGCTGCTGGTCCATAAACTGTTGCTGGTCGGTGAGGAGCTAAAAACCAAAATTGTTGTTAGTGTCTTAGTTTCCTGGGGCTGCTTTAATAAATGACCACAAACTAGGTGGCTTAAAACAACAGAAATGTACAGTTCTGAAGTCTGAAATGGGGCAGCAGCGAGGGCCGTGCTCCCTCTGAGACTTGGATGAAGTCCCTCCTGGTCTCTTCCAGCTTCTGTTGATTCCCAGCAATCACTGGCATTGCTTGTCTTGTAATTGTGTCTCAGATCTCTGCCCCTGTCATCACATGGCCTTCTTCCTTGTGTATATCTCTGTGTGTTCATTCCTCTTCTTTTTTAGTTAGTTAATTAATTTTTTTTTTTAGAGATGGGATCTCGCTCTATCACCCAGGCTGGAGTACAGAGGTGTGATCTCAGCTCACTGCAGCCTCAACCTCCTAGGCTTAAGTGGTCCTCCCACCTCAGCCTACGGAGTAGCTGGGACTACAGGCATGTACCACTCTTTCCTTTTTCATAAGGACACACGCTTTTGGGTTTATGGCCCACCCTGATCCACTAAGACTTAACTAACGACATCTGCAGATACCTTATTTCCAAATAAGGTCACATTCTGAAATTCCTGCTGGACATGCATTTTGTAGGGGGTACTACTTAACCCACTAAGGGAGTAAGCATTTTGTAGACCACACTTTGAGTAGCATTTAGATGGTTCTGTTCTCTGCCACCTCCACTGCATGGGTGTAGAAGGGGATGGGAAGGGTCCCCTGCAAGGTGAGTAGTGGTGTTTGTTGTTTGGCGAGCTGCACTACCTCCAGCTCCATCAAAAAGAGCAGATGACTCACTGGATGGTTTTTGTGCTGAACAAATTAAACCCATCCCATCATAGCAGAGCAGTTCAGCCAACTCCATGCTGAACTTGTGCCCATATCATACATTTCATAAACCTAATTGTGGCTTGCATTTCCCTGATGCCTCCCAAACCAAAGGCTCATAACAGATCTGCAAGCCCTGAGAGTTGGGTTTGTTTGCCTAGGTATTTGGTTTTCTCTCTTTTTTCCCTTAATGAATAATATTCTAATGAAAGCAAAGTAGGGTCACAGTATGAGGTAAATGCATGTACTAAGGAGAAGAGGCCAGAATAAACAGACTTTGCAGCATCCCCAGGTATTCCTTCCCTGGGAGCAGCTTGTAACTGTTAATGAACTTGGATAGGTTTGCTTGAAAGCTGAGAGGTCTCTGAGAGAATGCCCAGGACAGCTTTGAAGATGTGACTGAGGAATTGACATTTCTTCTCTGCCGACCCTGCATCCTCAAAAGGATACCAGCTTGTGAGTAAAGTGATAATTCTGCGAGTAAAATGAGAAACCTGTAGGTCACATAATGATGTTGATGACGATGGTAGGAATTATGTCTATTTTCTTTTTTAGTACCTGCATAAACCCAACTCCTCTCTAAATTTAAGATCATCTTTGTGAAGTGTTTAATTCTATCCTCCACTTTCTAGTGGAGGACACTGAGGCTCAGAGAGGTGAAGTCATTTGCTTAAAGACACACGAGGAGCCATCACCAGAGCTGGGGTTGGAACTCATGCGTGTGGGAACTCATGCCCTTAAGCCTGCCCTCAACAGGGAACATTGGCCAGAATCTGAGAAGGTCATCTGGCCTCCCCTATTTCCACATGGAATGACAGGTGTCACATTGAAGAAATTTAGAGTTGGCTATGTTCTTCCATAAAAGGAGCTGTGGTTTATTTGGTTTTGGATTAGACCTGGGTTTAAATTCTGGCTAAGGCACTTGCCAGCTGTCCTAGTCTTGGGCCTATTTATCTGTCCTCTGTTCTTTTCTGACTACAGGGGCCACGCCCCTACAGCCCACATCTTCTACACTTCTTTGCCACCTGGCTTCCTGCTGGGTTTGTCCAATGGGAGGCAATGGCAATACAGGAGAAGGCAGAAGGAAGGAAAAACCAAGGAATTTCTCCCCCTTCCTCTCTGCCTCTGGAAGGTTTGTTGACTCCTCTGTTTCTAGCTTCTACTTACTGAGTCACAGTGGCCCAGGGCTCTAGGAATCCTACCTTCTCCCTTCATTCCCCCAGCCTAGGGTAGTAACCTCTTTCTGCTGTTGCTAGTCTCTGGGTGGCCTCACTCTCCCTTGTAGCCTCAGCTCCCTCTTTGCTCATGTAACCAGTCCCCTGTGTTACATTCTCTCTGTTGTAAATACTTGAAACAGTTTCTGATTTCTTGATTTGATTTCGATGGAGACGCCAGTTAAGTGACTTTGCTTCTTTTAGCCTTGATTTCCCTATCTGTAAAATAGGGATAATAATAGTACCTTTCACCTAAGGCATTTGTGAGGATCAAATAAGTTAATTTTTGTTAAACCCTTGGCTCAGTTTCTGGCGTAAAATAAAAAGTTTTCCCAGCTTGGAGACCCTAGGCATGCATTTCCTGCAACAATTTAAGCAGCATAATGAATTCTATAGTTAGCCAGAGAGCTTTATTTTGTTTCACTTTTTTGAAAAGTGTTAGTTCTGGGTATGCATATTAATGAACATCACCAGAAAAATACACTCCAGTGACTAAGCCAGGGAGCTTAGTCTAACAGCTTCTGCCCTTCTCTCTCCCTTCTCTCTTTCACCTCAAGGAATGGGCAAGCCAGCACCTTTTCTCAGCACCATGTATAGCCAAGTGGATGCAGAGAAAATGCTGAACTTTCAGAATTTCTTGAGGCTCCTGAAAGCTTGTATGTCATCATGAAACAGAAGCTCATCTTATAAATCTGTCTTTCATAGAAGCTTCAGTTACTGATGCCAAATGTCAACGTATCAGATTGTTGGCTAATTTTAGCCTTCTCACTGTCTTGCAGACATGTAATTAACACCACAGTTCAGAATCAATTCAGGCACTGAGTTCCATTTTGCATAGTGATTTTTGAGACCTTGACCATTAGCGCTAAGGTTCAAAGTCTGAAAGTGCCAGCTACATGTGGGATGTCTCCTGTTCATCCACACCTCCATTTGTCCCTTTAAAATCAAAATCAAAATGGTCCAAGCTCCCATTTCATGTATTGTAGGATGTCCAGTGCCTTCCTGGATATATCTGGGAATCTCAGAGGGCTTTTGCACTCCTGGTCACTTCTCGCATTGAATTCTAGATGGGTCCATGTGGTGCCTTGCCTCCTGAAGCTGTTGTCTCCTCTTTACCTTATTTTAAATATTGCCTACCCCATGCCTTAGAACATCCCCAGATAGGCAACTTGTGTGTTGCAGACTTTTACTGAAGGCTTGAAAATGGCTGAGCTGGTCCATGGCTCAAGACAGAACAGAAAACAAGTTAAAATGGAATAGTCAACATTGTACATTTCCTTAGCCACTTCCACGATAGAAATTTCCTCATCAATTGCCTTTCCTCTTGGGCTCCCCTGTGCTGT
The DNA here is from genome assembly GCA_963573385.1 of Cacajao melanocephalus. Classification (NCBI taxonomy): domain Eukaryota; kingdom Metazoa; phylum Chordata; class Mammalia; order Primates; family Pitheciidae; genus Cacajao; species Cacajao melanocephalus. The sequence goes on along the minus strand of CAUYLG010053964.1, from coordinate 12,541 downwards.
CATACGGCTGGGGCTTTTCACTTCCTCCAGCTTTCTTATCTCAGCGTCTCTCATTTTGGATTGCTTCTTAATCTTGTCTAGTGACCCATCAATCTCCAAATTCCAAATTCACACTACTTCTGTATTGAGGGTGAAAAACATTTTAGTCCCCACCCTGCTCAACTAGAATTCCTTGTAGACATAGAGCCATCTTTGTTTAGAAGACTGCTTTGATGAGAGTTTGGGGAGAGAGTGCGCTTTCTGCCCCCACGTCATAGGTCTCATTCCAAAGCTTCAAGGACAGTGGAAGGGGATAGAGATGAGGGGGGAAGAGAGGCCTCAGGAAGTTGGAGAGAGACCTGTGTGAGATAAAGGAGCAAATGTAAGAAGCCATGTCTGCTCATTTCTGCTTGCCAGCCCAATTTCACAAGCCTCTGACTCTCTGATGACATGCAACGCTCTGAAGACATTTGTTGAAGACAAAACAGGATACAGTACACAGCCCCCCATGTGTTTTGCCTGAGTCACTACATTCCTTAAAAGACAAGTGACCCTAGTCCTTGCCTTTTCCTATACTTAAGATATCATCTGATGGGGTTAGGGATTGTGCCTCTATAATCTATAATAGATGTACTCTTATATCCAACTTGGATGTGATTTTGCACATACTAAACCTCTACCACCTGTATATAAGCAGTGGGCTAGAATACTGTACCAGTGTAGTCTGATAGAGCTCTCAAAAGGACTATTCCTAGATTATAATCTTCATTCAATCCACAGCCCTCCATAAGACTTCTGAATAAAACTAACTTTAATTCTTTAAAAGCTTGATTGTTTTTTCTTTAGTTGACGTGGGAGAGTTGAAAGTCCAAGTGAAATCCCAGTAGATATTTTGGGATTGGTGAAGTTTACAGTGGCTACCAGCCATTGTTCATGTTGCTGTGATAGATGTCTCTTCTTTGGGCCCCCTGTGTAATATTCATTTAAATATGACATTATTAAGAAATTCTTGCTGTGGGTATATTTTTTTTTGGAAATTGGAGGGGAAATGTATGTGAAGTTCATGTATCTGAAGAAGCATCCACTGCAGCAGGAGCCAGGGCACCGAGAGGGCTGTGAGGAAATCAGCTTTTGAGACATGTGGACATCTAGGGACAAGAATGTTCTGGAATGTGCAGACATTTATGAGTTGAGCTTTTGGACTTCTTTAGGCAGTGGGATTGATAAGAGCTAAGGTCCCAGCAGAAAGCAGTTGTCGTTCTCAGACTAGGTTATTTGAAGAGAATTTAACTCAGGCTGTTTTCAAAACAGTGAGTAGAGTCCAGGGAAACCGACAAGAAACAGTGCAGAATCCTGGGGCTGCTAACAGTGCAGGGGGAGAAAGGCCTATTGCTGGGTGAATGTTACTCCTGACATCCCAGTGTGGTAAGGACTAAGGGAGCTTGGGGTGGTGCATGGCTTGTGTATTAGCTCCTTATGGCTGCTGTAATAAATTACTACATACTCAGTGGCTTGAACTAACACATATGTATTATCATCTTATAACTGTGAAGGTCAGCTATCTGGAATGGGTCTCACAGGGTTAAAATCAAGGTGTTGGCAGGGCTACATTCCTCGTGGAAGCTCTAGGGGAGGAGAATTTGCTTCTCTGCCTTTTCCAGCTTCTAGTGGCTGCACATATTCTCCAGCTCCTGGTCCCCTGGCAATCCTATGCCTCCAGCCTCTTGCTTCTGCCATCCCATATCCTACTTCCTCTTCGTGGTCAAATCTCCCTCTGCCTCCGTCTTATTCAGACACTTGTGATTACACTTAAAGCACCGTCCATATAATAGAGAATTATCTCTCCAACTTGACCGCTTGAAAATCACATCTTGCAAGATCTCTTTGGCCAGGTAAGCTAACATAGTCACAGGTTCTGGGGATTAGGACATGGACCTCTTGGGTGTGGGCAGGGAGAAGCAGCAGTATTCTGCCTACCACAGCGTGGAACACTCCAGGCTCCCCCTTCATTCACACTGGTTCCCGCAGGCAGATGAAACCACATCACATCTGCTGCAGGAACCAACTCTAGATGTGCCACTGTGTGTTACGCATCCCACCTGAACTATCAGTTTCCTGTCATAGAGATGCAGGGGTTTCTCCATAGAGACTACACTTGGAGCAACCCAGCTCCACACCATCTGCTGTTGCCCACTCTGCGAGCACGTCTGCTCCCTGGCTACTGTGTAAGCTGCTAACAACAAAGCCAACAAACTATTCTCTGTATCCTCCCAGCAGCCTCATGGGGACTGGCACACAGTAGGTGCTCAGTAAATGTTGTGGCTCATCAATCTGCTTACAGGGCTGTTTTAAGTAGTTGGGCAGGATGAAGTACACCCTGAAAAGGAGTTTAGGGTTGTTCCTCCCCACCCTGCAGGGCAATAGGGAGTCACTGAAGGTGTTAAGTAAGAGCATGACAAGATCGTGGCAAGAAATGGGAAAAGATTTGATGTTCCAGTAAGAGGAGGCTTTGGGCAAATACATGGTGACAGGAATTTTGGAAATGCAGGTTTGGGGACTGCTAAGATTTCATGGGGTGATGTGGGCAAGATTTTCTTCTGATTTGCCTCCATCAACACTTTATAATAACTGTGTATACACACGCTTTTGCACTCAGGCTCTGAGCCTGATTATCTTTGTAACCCCCACAGTGAAGCACTGGCCTGGCACATAGTAGGCGTTAATTAAAATTTTGGTGAGTCAGATTGAGCTTGGCAAGCCACTTGACCTTGACTGTTCCAGGCTGAGGTTTTCTTCTTTTCCTTTTTTTTTTTTTTTATTTTAAGATGGAGTCTTGCTCTGTCGCCCAGGCTGGAATGCAGTGTTGCGATCTTGGATCACTGAAACCTCTATCTCCCGGATTCAAGTGATTCTGGTGCCTCAGCCTCCCGAGTAGCTGGGATTATAGGCGCCTGCTACCATGCCCGGCTAATTTTTGTATTTTTAGTAGAGATGGGGCTTTGCCATGTTGGCCAGGCTGATCTCAAACTCCTGACCTCAAGTGATCCACCTGCCTTGGCCCCTCAAAGTGCTGGGATTATAGGCGTGAGCCACCAAACCTGGCCAGGCTTCAGTTTTCCATTTGTAAAACAAGAGTGAGACTAGGACCCTCACAACTCTGACTCAGTGGTATTTACAATCCTGCTTCTTTTCATGGACAGCATTTATCTGGAGGCACATATTTGGGAAGGGAGTTGGAATGGGAAACTCTGAAGATCTCCACAACTCTGGGACTTTTAGATTTATAGCTGCTTCTAACATTTATCAAGAATTCATGTGTGCCAGAAACTATTCTCAGGCCTTGCAGGGGTCATCTCATCAAATCTTTGCAACAGTGCTATAAAGAAAGGCGCTATTAGCTCCATTCTGTAGATGAGGAAACCGAGGCTCAGAGAGTCAAGGGGCTTGACCAAGGTCTCACAGTCAGGGGAGACAGAGCTGGGATTTGAACACAGTTCCCCTGACTCCAGAAACCACTAGCCTTTACTCTGTGTTCTAATGTTTGGATTCTTCTTTCAGTTTTGTTTTGTTTTAACCTCGAAACACCTCAAGCGTGTGTATCCCGGGCAAAAAGACATTCTCCTACATTGCTACAGATCAGTTTTCAAAAGCAAGGAATTTACCATCTCTCCAACATTATCATCTAATCCACAGCTTATTTTCAAAGTGTTTCAACTGTCCCAGTAATCTTCTCTTTATTCTCTGTCCAAGATCTAATCCAGGATTGTGCATTGTATTGAGTTGTCGTGTCTTCTTAACATTTCCTCTGGAGCAGTTCTTGGCCTTTCTTTGTTTCTTGACTTTGAGATCTTTGAAGCTTCCAGGCCCTCAATTTGAGCTTTCCTGATGCTTCCCTGTGTTTAGATTCAGGTTGTGCATATTTGGCAGGAATAATGCAAAAATGGTCTGAATTGTTCCCAGTGCATTGTATTTGGAGGCACCTGCTTTTGGTTTGTCTTATTCCTGGTGAAGTTGATCACTTATTGTTAACAGGTTTCTCCACTATAAAGATACAGTTTTCCCCTTTGTAATGAATAAGTGATTTGTGGGGAGATACTTTGAGACTAGTAAATAGATTGCTGTTCATCACATTTTCACTCACTGATTTTAGCATCCCTTGAGGGTTTTCTAACTCCATCATTCCTTTTGCAGTTCTTAGTTGGCTTAGAGCTTCTCTTCTTCCCACTCCTGCATTTATTCATTTTATTCACATTTATGTATATTAACATGGACTCATGGAGCCATTCCAATCCATGCAGGCTGATCTCCCACTGGTTGCTTTTGCCAGGTGAGCTATTCTTCCTTATTTGTTCCCTGTGTGAATTCAGCTCATCTTATCATTTGAAAATCCAAAGGCTTCCACTACCTGGAAATCTTCAGTTTTAGCTAGAGAGGAAAAAAATCACAGACTTCTGCCCTAAGGAGGAGGGAGAGGAGTGAGCATTTGGGGAATCTGACTGCTCGCTCTGTTCCCCTCTAGTTCATCCTTCAGCAGTGGCCGTTCTCCAGCAATGGGGTGAACCGCAGGGTCAGGGCAGGTGGCCTCCAATTCTGTGGTTTCCTGGTGGTGGTCATTTCTATATGTCAGTTTCTCTCCTTCCTCTGTTTGTGGTTGTGGAGCTGCAGATGCCTCTTCAAGAGACAGGAATATTTATGACTTCCCCAGGGGAATCCAGGAAGGTCATTTCAGACTCATCTTGCAGTGTTCTCTTCTTAAAGAGTGAATCCAGATGAGGTTAAGTCCTCTTGCAACCTGTTCTTCCTTTCATGGTACTCACTATGTGTGTTTAACATCTTTTTTCTTTTCCTCCCTCTCTCCCTCCTTTTCTCCTTTTTACCTTCCTTCATCCCTCCCTCCCTCCTTTCCTTTAGCCAATTAATGCTCTTGAACACCTACTATGCTTTCATCCGTGAACGAGACAAACACAACCTGCTCTCAAGCTCTCCTGTGGCAAACATACATTAAACAATGTCACAATTAAATGCATGATCACACACTTTGATAAGTGCTGCAACTGAATGTCAGAGGAGAGACGTCCATGCTCATGTGACAAATGAAGAGGCTGAGGCACAGACTCCACAGCCACCACCGAGTCAGGGAAGGTGTAGAAGCCAGACCTCCCAATGCCCACTCTGCCCTCCATCACTCAACCCAAGTCCCAGGTTTGAGGGAACAGACCTCACCATGATCTCAGCTGAGCCAAGCATAAGGCTGCTCTCAGGCTAATTAACGATGCCCTTCTTGTATAGGAAGAATTGCCAGGAGTTGTAGGGAGCAAATACTGACCTTCTCCCCCAGCGAAAGAGTCAACTTAAATAAAATGCGAACATCTTTCTCTTGTGTAAAATAAGTCCTCTGCAGGTGTAGGATCAGGGGGAGGTGACTCTGCAAGACCTGTCTCCTTCTCTGCCAGGTCTTTCAGCTCTGGTTTCTGTCTCTGTCTGTCTTGGGTTTGTCTCTGACAGTTTCTCTGCCTCGTGCTCTCTGTGACTCTGTTTCTGCTAGTTGTCTGCCTCTGTCTGTGTTTCTCTGTCTCATCTCTCATCCCACCTACGTCCCTCCCCAGCCTTCCATTCTGTGTCCCAGCCAAGATCAATTCCTGGAAGTGTCCCTGGGATGCCGCCTCCTTCCACCCTCCCAGCCATTGCAGGTGTTCTTCCACTTTCTGGGAGCAGTGGTGTCTGTGCCCCCTTCCCAGATTTCTGCCTATGTTTAAATGCCATCTTATACTTTGAGACGCCTAAACTCCACAAGGGCAAGGATTTTTTTGTCTTTTTTTCACTGCTTGCTGTGGTCTGCAGGTTTGTGTCCTCTCCTTCCTTCCACCTACCATACCACTCCCCACCCCAAGTTCCTATGTTGAAATTCTAACCTTCAAGGTTATGGTATTAGGTAATGGGTCCTTTGGGAGGTGGTTAGGTCATGGGCTGAGGCCTCATGAGTGGGATTAGTGCTCTTATGAAAGAGGCCCGAGAGAGAACCCTTGCCCTTCCACCACGTGAGGACACAGTGAAAAGGTGGCCATCTGTGAACCAAGGAGTGGGTCCTCATCAGACACCAAATCTGCTGGTGATTTGATCTTGGACTTCCTAGCCTCCAGAACAATAAGAAATAAATTTCTGTTGTTTTTACGCCACTCAGTTTATGGTATTCTCTTATGACAGCCTAAACAGACTAAGACACTGCTGGATCCCTAGTGCCTTTTAATAAGATTTCTATGACTATACCTTATTTGCTGATTGAATTAATTGCATCTAGAACAGTGCCTGGCACATAGCAAGTGCTTGGTCAACATTTGTTGAATGAATGAGTAAATGAATCAATAGTAGGTCTGTTCTGATCTCCCTTGATTTGGGTCTGTGCTCCCATAGCACCCTGCCCTACCACCGTCATAGTTCTTATCTCTATTGTAATTGGTTGGTTGTGGCTTAGGCTGCTGTAGCAAGACCTCAACAACAATTTGAAGGCATCAGGAATATAGAAATTTATTTCTTTTATGTGAAACAGTCCAGGGTGACTGCTCCAGGTCAAGAAGCGGTCCTTATAGTTATTCGCAGACCCATTGGCCTGGGCCGACAGCAGCTTTGCCATCCTCAACGTGTGGCAGCCAGGAGCCCCTTCTTGCTGCAGAGGTTCAAGAGCATAGAGATGCAGTGGGGTTTCAGGGCCTCCTGGAAGAGACATACATGGCTTTAGCTCACATTCTGACAGAGATAGGTGGCTCCATCTAACTGCAAGGAAAGCTGGGAAATGCAGTCCAGTGTGTGCCCTGGAAGATAGGGAAAACAGACTTGCTGGGCAGCTGGCGGCTTCTGCCACATCTGGGTGCCTGTTTGAACTGCTTACTGAGCTGTAAGTCCTATGACATCAGAGAACATGTCTGTGCTGTCATCCTTGTATCTCTAGTGCTTGATGCACAGCCTGACTCATTACAGGTCGGCAGTTCCCAAACATGTATGGCTGGACATTGGAATCATGCAGGATATTTAAAACATCCTAACATTTGGCTTCCATCACCACCCCACCACCCCACCACCCCACCTTTTTTTTTTTTTTTGAGACAGCATCTTGCTCTGTTGCCCAGGTGGGAGCGCAATGTTGCAATCATAGCTCACAGCAGCCTTAAACTCATGGACTCAAGTGATCCTCCTGCTTCAGCCTCTTGAGTAGCTAGGACTACTGGCATATGCCACCACACTCAGCTAATTTTTAAATTTTTTGTAGAGATGGGGGTCTCATTATATTGCCTAGGCTGGTCTTGAACTCTTAGCATCAAGTGGTCCTCCCACCTTGGCATCTCAAAGTATTGGGATTACAGGTATGAGCCACCATGCCTGGCCTACTCCCACGCTTGAATATTCTTGTATAATTGCCATGATGTGGGACTTTGGCATTGGGATTTTAAAAAAAAATTTTTTTTTTCCCTTAGAGAATGTGGAACTAAGGCATTGGGATTTTTAAGCTTCCTAGGTGGTTCTGATGTGTAGAAAGATTTAGGGACCACTGCCATTGACCCTGAATAAATGAATACATGCATGCATGAATGACCAGATCTGCCACCAGATGTTGACACCCTGTGCCATAGGCTACAAACGGATATTTTGGGAGCTGACATGTTTTGTTTGCCTTGTATGAAGCCTATTTTTTTAAAAAAATTATGCCAATTCCAAAGATTGAAAAACTGGAACATGCCATATCATACTTTGGACTTTTGGTCTCTCTTGAAAAATCAGATGAACTGGCAACACTAGGCTCCTTGCAGATGCTCTCATGTTTGCCATAGTCCTCACCACTTCTTTATGTTCACTGCTCATCCCTTCACCCCATTTGTTGCCTACCTGGAAGCTGAAGGGCATTTGCATATGATTCTCTCATCTGAGTAACCTTCTGTGCATTATCTCAAGAATGTCAGCTTTTTCTAGAGTCAGGCTCCTTTGAGAGAGAGAGAGAGAGTAATGTGTTTTCAAGGCCATTCTAGGCTGGGCACTTTTCCTGCCTCTGCCTTCAATCCATTTGATCCAACAGCCCCCAGCCCAGCCCACTGGAAGCAGAAATAGATTTTGTTGATTTCTTCAGTGCTCTGGGGATGTGGGCAGATGATGTGGTGGGATGAGCTCTGAACCAGGAGTCAGGGTGCGGGGTGCTTCCCTGGGCTTGCATTAACTCAGGAATCTTAGAGACAGGACATTTTTCCTTTCCAGCTCTCATCTGTAAAATGAGGCAGTTGAACTCAGTCGTCTTTCAGTTCCCTTTCTACTCTCCAACTCTTAGAATTATGTCCCATTTTAAAGATTCAGCGTTTTCTCCTTTGAAAAGGGTCATTTCTGCGGTAGAAATCTGCTTGGTTTCTGACGCGTCCCTGAAATAAAGCTACTAACACGTCTTTTCCTGATAGAAATCAGCCATTTGCCAATGCTGCATCCAGCCATGCAAAGCTATATGGCAATTAATTAAATCAGTAAATAAATTATTGTCATACAAATCCCATTAACAGGTGAGAAAGGGGAGATTGCATCTTTTAGAAGAGAGCTTGAACATTAATGTCTGCCATCTTTTAAAGAAGAGTTTCTTTTTTATCTCTCAACCAGACTAATAGTTTGTTTACAGCTAATGCTCCCAGAAAGAGAGATATATTAAAAACCCTGATTCACCATGGGCCAAATTAGAGTTCTTTCTCTCTCTTTTTTAAAGGAATCTCACCAAGGAGTCCAGATGTCTGTATCTGCAGGACAGTGTCTCGAAGGGGTGCTTAATAATGCATTCCTGTCTGGTCACTGTTGAGGTAGTTGTGCATGCAAAGTGGTTTCTGAAGGAAGGGGCCTCCTTTCTCCTTCACACTGAAGGTGAAGGAGATAACTTGGAGGTAGATATGGCTCTGTCATCAGCAGGGAGAGCTACTGCATGAACATCTATTATAGCCTCACAGTATTGAAATTTTATTTTTGTAGAATGTGCCTAAACTAAACAAAGGCCATGAGTAATAATGTAGTGGACTTTGTAGCTGTCTCACTGTTGTAGTTTGGGTTCCTCAGAAATAGATCCCAAAGTCAGAGATCCAAATGTAAATGGTTTATTAGGAATGTGGTCCCAGGAAACACTAGGAGGGGAGTGGGCACATGAGAAAGTAAGAGAAGGGAGGCAAATAGGGTGAGTCACCAGCCCAGTTACTACTGAGGACAACTGGAGCTTAATCCCACTGGGCAAACCTGAGAGCCACTGTAGAACATGCACCTCAGTTGGTCCATCTAAGGAGTGAGGGAGCTGGGTATTTATACACCTACTCTATCATCATTGCTTGAAGGTTGCTCCCTAGGTATGTTAATTTGCTGATGCTTCTCCTTGACATGAGTGAGGGTAGAGAGGCCAGTAGGGTGCACTGCAATGGTAAGGCCCAAGAGATGGGTGGTGCATAAGAGAGGATGCTGCTATGCCCAATATCCAACTCCCCTCTTGATACATGCCTTAACTTTCATTCCACATCTTTTCTATTTAGCTTTTGGAGGATGCTAAATCTACCTTCGCTCTAGGATCTAGGTCTAAATTAATTGTTATAATTCTACCCCTTGGCCACAGTTATGGGTTCAGGGGGAGCCCATGGACAAGTTAGGCCAATGAGGAGCTGGGGGTGCTGAGAAAACTTTCTCATTCTTCTAAGAGAGTATCCAAAGTCAACCTTTTCTCCCCTTGTCTGGACCTGGGGAATTAAAGCACATAGCCCTGGGAGTTGTTGGGGACCATCTTGAAACAATGAAGAGACAGATGGAAGATGAAGCCAGCACCACAGAAGGCAGGGAAAGGGAGCAAAACCTGAACGTTGGTCTCACCAGTGAGCTGCTGAATCAAGTCATCCTTGACACTTGGCCTTCCTTAGGACTTCTGGTTATTTGAGGCAATGCATCATTTTATTATTTAACCCTGTTGTTGAGTTTTCTGTTGCTTGTAACTGCATACTTCCCGTATGATTCACACATGCATGCTCAGCTTGGGCGAGGGAGGTGAAGTGAGAATGTGGGCTTCCTCATGCACTGTTGGTGGGATAATGAAATGACGGAACTATTCTGGAAGCCATATGCATAGCAGGCAGCAGAGTGCTGTGACTGTGAGTTTGCCCTTTGGAAGCAGACAGATCTGGCTTTTATTCTTGGTTCTGCCAGTTTGTAGTTGTGTGACATTGAAAGGTTATGTACCTATCTTAGCCTCAGTTTATCCATCTATAAAATGAAGGGTAATAAAAATACTCGTCTCAGAGTATTGTTCAGAGGTAAAGGAGTGCAAGGCCTGGCATAAAGTCCATGCTCAACATATGTTAATACTAATGATTATTCCCTTTATGAAGAGAAAATGTGATCACAAGGATCAGAAGCCTTAAGAATGTGCATAAGAATCAGACAAATGTGTAAAATATATGAGGCTGGGCATGGCGGCTCATGCCTGTAATTCCATCACTTTGGGAAGCTGAGGCACAGGATTACTTGAGCCCAGGAGTTTGAACCGGCCTAGGCAATATAGGGTGACCTGTTCCTATTTTTTAAAAAAGTTTTAAAATAAAAATATATGTATGAGAATTGTGTTTGTACCACTGTTTAAATTGGTAAAAAAAAAATTGGAAGCATCATAAATCTTTAACCAATTATACTATGGCTATAGTTTAATAACTGGGGTTATTAAAATGATGACGTGTATTTTAATATTACTGTCATGCAAAGATGCTCTTTACATATTGTAGGACAAAATCAGTAAATTTAAATTTAAAGCAGTAAATAAAGATTAGTGCTGTTTTTGTAAGATAGAGTATGTACCTCAGTGTTAAGATTTGCTCTTTGGGGACAGGATGTGGTATTAGGGGTAAGTTTGAAGGCTTTCATGCTATTTAGGTATTTAATTATATAATGAGCACATATTACCTTTGTAATCAGAAAATGCCAATCTTTTATATTTTCAAAACACAAATAACGTCCAATTCTCCTGTCTTGCTAAATTATTAAATGCCCCTCATTTTCCTAAACATAAGATGTGTTTTCACTATTTCCCACAGATGGTATGGCTTTTTTTTTTTCTTAACCTATATTTGTTTCTTATCACTAGCAATATGTGTCCTTAACAAAAAATTCAATTATAGAAATTTATTACTTAGTTCCTGCATCATCCACTCTCACCGTTACTCACTCCTAAATTCAAAATGTGTTTATTTTTAGCTTTTCAATGCATAAACTTATCTCCTGTGTGTATCTTCAATGTAATGCGTATCTCTTGTATGTCTTCTGTTAAAAACCACAATCATTGGTAAGCTACTTCTTTGACTTAACCTTTTGACAAAACATAAATGTTGCATTATATGAGCAGGCAAGTCTTTTCTTTTTTTTTTGAGAAGGCAAGTCTTAATTTCAAAAAATAATTTAAAAAAATTTGCTTCTTCAAATCAAGAACTAGAATGTATATGTACATTTTTCTATTGACATATAATTCATATAAGTAAAAAATACACAGGTCACCAAGTGCAGAGTTTGGTGGGTTTTGATAAATCTATATTTAAAAAAATAGGACCATACTTTATAGACTTCCTTGCACCTTACTTTTTTCATTTTGCAATATATCTTGAGCTTCTTTCCTCATCTATCCTATTCTTTTAATAGCTGTACAGGTTCCCATCAATGAGACTGTATGATTGTTTATTTCCCCAACCTCCTCTAGATGAACATTTGGGTAGTGTTCAATTTTTTTTTTGCTGTTATAAACAGTACAGTGAATATCCTTGTACATCTATCTTTGTGCCCTTGTGGGATAATTTTTCATAGGTGGATTGTTATTGATGTCTAAGCGCAATCGATTCAGACTGTTTCTCGTGGAATGTTCAAGAGATGTAATCTCTGTTCTCAGAAGGGCCCCAGCTAGACAAACAAACACGATTCCACTTCTGCTTTTCCATTGTGATCCTGACCTCAGCTTTTATGTCAACCCCTCCCAAAGGTGGGGGATACTGGGCAGAGTGCACTTCATTAATCCCCAAGTTTCAAATTCTGTACCCAGGTCAAAGCCTGTCCATTCAATCAGGGCACTTTGGAGTTTTCATTCATCAGTGGAATGCCAGCTCTGTGCTGGGCACTTTTGGGCTATGAGATACTGTGGTACACACAGGGGAGGCAACAAATAAGGAAACAAGTAATGCAGAAAACCCAAGTGAGCCACTTCCTGAAGCCCCACCTGGCTAACCGCAGAGGGTGATGGGGGCTGATCTTTAGATGTCCTACTTTGCAAATAGCCCTACCAGCTCTAACTGGAAATGGGGGAAATTTCACTCTGATGAAAAAGAAAGGATTATTCCTGTTTCTTGCCTGATCTGCAGAGAAGTATGCTCCTTTCTTTTGTTAGACTGAGGAAGGCCCTAAGATTGACGATTTCACAGAAATAAGTCCCAGATTTTTCAGAGGCCACAAAGAATAGTGAGAAGAGCACTGGTTTGGGGGTTAGAAATATGTAAGCTTGCCCGTTCTCTCTCCCTCTTTCTCTTCCTCTTTCTTTCTC
>CAUYLG010053960.1:0-11057 GCA_963573385.1 Cacajao melanocephalus | reverse complement strand
ATTGGCATAAAAGAGGTTTTTAATACCCATTTTTAGACTGCATTCTAGCCTGGGCAATAGAACAAGAATCCCGTTCTCTCTCCCTCTTTCTCTTCCTCTTTCATTCTCTCTTACATTCTTTTTTTTTCTTTCTTTCACTCTCACTCTTTCCTCTCTTTTTCTTTCTTTCAAAAATAAAAATAAAAAAAAATTATAGCAGTGGAAGAGGTTATTTCTCCCTGATGCTAGGAACTCTCTGGCACTTAACTCTAGAAAGAATACTGCTGAAGGATGGCCACATGCTCCCAGATACCAAGAACCCTTCTGCTAGACATGTTACCAAGCCAATCAATTCTCATTCAGACCTCACATTTTCTACTTTAACACTTATTCACAGTATTTCTCTTTCGATGCAGATTTCACATTCTACCTTGCTCCACTTATGGTCTGGATCTTTCATTGATCCTCAGTGGAGGAAGTGGATTTTCAGAGAAACTTCTGTGACTATTGCTATTAAAGGAAATAACGTGGGAAATACCCAGTTTTATGCTTGGTGTTAGTAGGTGCTCAATTTGTTGAATGGAAAACCTGAAATAAAACACAATATAGGCCGAGTGTGGTGGCTCATGCCTGTAATCCAAGCACTTTGTGAGGCTGAGGTGGGTGGATCACTTGAGGTCAGGAGTTCGAGACCAGTCTGGCCAACATGGTGATACCTTGTCTCTACTAAAAATACAAAAATTAGCCAGGTGTGGTGGCATATGCCTGTAATCCCAGCTACTTGGGAGACTGAGGCAGGAGAATCAGTTGAACCTGGGAGGTGGAGGTTGCAGTGAGCCAAGATTATGCCACTGTACTCCAGCCTGGGCAACAGAGTGAGACTCTATCTCAAAAACAAAACTAAACAAAAAACCACAATATAATATCAAAACTGAATTTCATTCACTAAAAATTATAATCAAGGCAGAAGATAGCATTTAAATGATTAACAATGAGAATAGACGTTTAGACATTTAGACATAAACATAATTCACAAATTGATTGGTTGTTCCTTTTTCACTGAGACTATAAACTAGCTATCATTCCATCTTTTGCCATAGAATACATACATAAGTCTAAGTGCTTTACATAGTTACATAGGTTATCTCACTTAACTCTTACAATACCAAATAAAATAGGTATTATCCTTATCTAACAGTTGAGAAAACAGAGCTACAGAGCAGTTAAGTCACTTGTTTTGAACTATTTCACTATAATGCCTCTTAAATGTCCCTTAATACCACACAGAGGGAGATGTGGCTGTTGAATGCTTTCTAGGTGTGTAGCTCTGGGCTCATCCTACAGGGGAAACAGAAGTAAAAAGATTGTGTTTGTGATTTTAAAAGCGCATCTCCCATCCTATAAGATAGGTTGAGGAAATATTTCAACAACAGCAACAAAATAGGAATAAAGAGGTTCAGTGTGACCCTGAGTCAGACTGCAGGTCAGGGTGAGTCAGGGCTAAGATGTGAGCCTCCCAGTGTTGAACTGGCGGTCATCCTTCTCTCCCTCTCAGAGGATTCCAATCCTGCCCCAACTCCCATCTTTTCATTTCTACCCAATTCCTCCTTGGCTATTCTATGAACTTTAGAGATGCCATGGGGATCCTGGTCTGATTTTATCAAGGAAACAATGGGAGAGAGTTTGGTGGACTTGCTTTGAGCTTCTGCAATCTGGAGTTTTAGAGAGTTTGGGTTGAATCTGAGAGTAAGATAAAAATTCTATTTCCAATTATGAAAAGAAAATTTTTGGCCAGGTGCAGTGGCTCATGCTTGTAATCCTAGCACTTTCGGAGGCTGAGGCGGGCGGATCACAAGGTCAAAAGATCAAGACCATCCTGGCCAACATGGTGAAACCCCGTCTCTACTAAAAATACAAAAATTAGCTGGGCATGGTGGCACACACCTGTAGTCCTAGCTACTCAGGAGGCTGAGACAGGAGAATTGCTTGAACCTGGAAGGTGGAGGTTGCAGTGAGCCAAGATCACACCATTGCACTCCAGCCTGGAAAACAAGAGCAAAAACTGTCTCAGGAAAAAAAAAAAAAAAAGAAAAAATTTTTAGGGAAAGGTTTTTATGCTACCTCAGAGACAAGTGGAAAGAACTGCCGTCTATCTGAGGCACAGACCATCTGACAGACTTTTCTATCACAGCCATTTCCTTGTTTTTACAGAAATAACTGGCTCATAAATTGTTGAAAGATCAGTGCTGCATAAGGAATAATAAACACTGCTACTAGGTTTCATGGGTATTCTGAACTTACTGGAGATGTCAGAGGGCATTGTGATTCAATGCTACCATTTAATTAGTGGAATCCGGATAGTCACAAGTTGAGACAGATAAGCCTCAAGTAGTTTTTGCCTGGTTGTTGTCTTCCTATCTTCTGACCTCCTAGACCAGGTGAGAGCTCTCTGTTAAACTTTTTATCACAATCTGTACTTTTCTTTCTTAGAGTCAACATAATTATAATTATTTGTGCCGTTTGTTCAATGCCTCCTAGCACATAAGCTCCATCCATAAGGGAAGGCATTTAAATGCTTTGTCTACCATCGTGTCCCCAGGTCCTAGTGTTGAGCCTGGCCACAGAGACGCCCAATTAATTTGCAGTTAAAGAAAATGAATATGTGATCTGAGAATCATGGAATTTCAGAACTAAGAGACACTTTAGGATCTGTTTAGTCCAAACCCCTTAAGTTTATAGAGCAGATAACTGAGTTCTAGAGAAATGAAGGGCTTTTCCCATTGTCATGTATTGTTTTGTGGCAGAATCAAGATTCAAACTGGTTCTCTTAATTCCCTTTTCTTTTTTTTAGAGCTCTGAGCCAGGAAAATTCCCTTTTCTTTACCTTATTGTACTTCTGGTTAACTAAAAGTTTTAGAATGAAGGCACTGACCAGAAATTAAGGAATGCAGTCACCATAAAAATAATAATCTTAGCCTACTGTAACTTTTTTACTTTATAAACTTTTTAATTTTAAAAAACTTTTGACTCTTTTGTAATAACACTTAGCTTAAAACACATTGTACAGCTATACAATTTCTTACTTTATAATCCAATTCTATGAGTTTTTCTATTTTTAATTTTTTTTAACTTTTAAAACTTTTTAAAATTAAAAACACAAACACATTAGCACAGGCCTCCACAGGGTCAAGATTATCAATATCTTGTTTTCCTTTTCTATATCTTGTCCCACTGGAAGGTCTTCAGTCACTTATGATAACAATGTCTTCTTCGGAATCCCTCCTGAAGGACCTGCCTGAGGCTCTTCTTGAGGAGGTGTCACTCTTTTCAAAGATATGTCCATGATAATTTGCTTGGCTTTTTTTTTTTAAATCATAGATGTGCTTGTAAGCAGATAATGCATCATGAATATTCCTCTCTATTAATGAAAGCCTTTTGGTATTGGGGTTCATGTTTTCAAACTTCTTAAGTAGGTGGTTGAGGTAATAAAAGCTTCTGCTAACCCCTTAACCCTGACTTTTCTTGGGAGTTCTTTTTCTTTTCCTGCAGTTTCTTTTTCCCGTGACTTTCCTTAAGCTCTTCCTATTTTCGTTCCAACAACTCATTAGTTAATTCCTCAGGATCCACTTAAAGGAGCACCTCAATGTCATACTTGTTCGCACACAGATTAAAGATGTTTGCAAACCACAGCCTTGTTGATTTTTGCAACCTCCTCATCCTTGGCAAATTTTTAAAAGCCACAGACAAACCTCTTAAGTGTTTTCTTTCAGGTGCTATTCATACACTCCTTGGTGACATCACCCTCAAGCCCAAAAAAGGTTCTTGATGCAGTCACAGATGTTGTAATCCTTCTAGAGTTCCTCAGTGTCTTCCTCAGTCGTTGCAATAGCCTGGGCAAGCCTCCTTAGGTAGTACGCTGCTATAATTCCTTGATCCATTGGTTTCTTCCTACCAGAGATGTGGCATTTGAAGGAAGAAACATCACTTTAATACTCAGATGAAGATCACCAATAAAAGAAAGATGTGTGGGAGCATTTTTAACAATAAGCAAAATCTTGAAAGTTATGTTCTCCAAACAGTACTTCTCCATTTCAATGGCATAGCAATTCGGGAAGACATCTTGGAAGAGAAGCTAGGTTATTCATGACTTCTTATGGCTCCAGTAGTAGACTGGCAATATGTGTTTACTGATAGGCTTGAAGGCCCTGGGGTTCTCACTGTGCCAGATCACAAAAGGCTTCAATATGTAGACTGCAACTACTGCCCCTAGGCAAGGCTGTTTCCTTGTCCTTAATAGGTTTGAAAACTGGTATTGACTTAGCCTCTTTATGGATAAAGTCCTTTCAAGCCATCAGTTTCTGGAATAGGGAGATGTCATCCATATTGAAGATTTTCCCAGGCAAATAATTTTCCTCCACAATCACCTTATCTAGAGTTTCCCAAAATTCGTCGGCTGCTTTCATATCAATATCAGCACTTGCATACTTCCCTCTCACTTTCACATTATATAATAAATAATGATTTATTTTTATTTTTAAGATGGGGTCTCACCATCTTAAAAATAAAAAATTGGCTCAGGCAATCCTCCCACTCCGGCTCCCAAAGTGTTGGGATTATAGGCATAAGCTACCATGCCAGGCTGAATAATGATTTTTTCTTTTTCTTCCTTTTTTTTTTTTTTTTTGAGACAGAGTTTTCGCTCTTGTTGCCCAGGCTGGAGTGCAATGGCACAATCTCAGCTCACTGCGACCTCTACCTTCTGGGTTCAGCAATTCTCCTGCCTCAGCCTCCCAAGTAGCTGGAATTATAGGCATGCACCACCTGCCCGGCTAATTTTTTGTATTTTTAGTAGAGACAGGGTTTTACCATGTTGGCCAGGCTGGTCTCAAACTCCTGACCTCAGGTGATCCTCCCACTTCAGCCTCCCAAAGTGCTGGGATTACAGGCATGAGCCACCACGCCCAGCCATGTCCATGATTCTGGAATCATTTAAACCACCTAGAGCTAGCACTAAATCCAACAACACAGTCAGGTCCAGCCTTTTGTTTTTTTTTTCTCTCTCTCTCTCTCTTTCCCTCCCTCCCTCCCCCCATCCCCCTCCCCTCTTCCCTCTCCCCTCTCCCCTTCTCTTTCTTGACAGAGTCTCACTCTGTCACACAAGCTGGAGTGCAGTGGCATAATCATGAGCCCATTGCAGCTTCAACCCCCTGGGCTCTAGCAATCTTCCCACCTCTGCCTTCTGAGTAGCTGGGCTACAAGCATGCACTACCATACCTGGCCAGCCTTTTCTTTCAACATCACAAACATTTTGTTTTGACCATGATTGTTATCGTGCTAAGAGAGATATGCTTCTGTTGCCTGGTCTTCAACCTAGGTCTTTAGAAGTTTCTCCATACCCCATATAGACCCTTTGTGAACTTTTGTTAGTTTTGTTGCTTTAACAGCTTCATTCTTGTTCTTCAGGATTGTAGCTATGGTGGAATGGGATATGCCTGACTGGTTAGCAATAATCATCACTGACTTTCAACCTTCGTAGCTCTTAATTACTTTAAATTTCATTTACAGGTCAGTCACTTGATGTGGCCTCTTACTGGCAACATTAGCCATGGTTTTGTACACTTAGAAGCCATGATGAACAAAACAACACAAGAGTAAATCAAATGCTAGAGAAAATAATGCAAACAAGAGATGCAGTAAACATAAAATATATGAGGATGCTGCTGGATAACATGACATGTTTTACAGCAAACTTTTTTTTTTTTTTGACTGAGTCTCGCTCTGTCACCCAGGCTGGAGTACATTGGTGTGATCTTGGCTCACTGCGACCTCCACCTCCCATGTTCAAGCAATTCTCGTGCCTCAACCTCCCAAGTAGCTAGGATTATAGGCACCTGGCACCACACCTGGCTAATTCTTGTAGTTTTAGTAGAGACAGAGTTTTGCCACATTGGTCAGGCTCATTTATAGGACCACTGTCATATATGCAGTCCATCATATATATTTGGACAACAGACTGAGGACAGGAAAGGAAAGAAGGAAGGAAGGGAGGGAGGGAGGGAGGGAGAAGGGACAGGAGGGGAAGGGAGGGGAGGGCAGGGCAAGCTGATAGTACCCACTGGATGCTTGGCCCCGACCACAACTCTGGAAGACCTTCTGCAGTAAGGGCCAATTAGCACAATGGTCTAAAACAAAAGCTATCACCTTTCCCTTAGGAATGACTAGTTATGCTACATTTTTACTGACTCTTAAGCACAATGGTCTTGTTTGCTACTTAGAAGACCATAGACTGGCAGATTAAAAGCACCTCTCTTTGGGTCATGAACCAAGGAAACAAATTGCAGCTGCCAATCAAACAGTCTGGATCACTCTTGTGGTATACATAGTAAGGTCTCATTCTCTAATGAGAATGAAGAAGAATGAGAATCAAGTTTTTGATCAAGCTTGTGCCACTCAGATGGCCACAATTGCCACCTAGATCCATCATCACATTGGACATGGAGACACCATCATCAACTAGGCACAACTACATGCCAGACTGTGACCTCTGCTAAAAGCCTATTTGTCTTATGGTGAAAGAGGCCACATTGTGCTGAGTATTGACTGGCTGCAGAGTGTTGACTGGCTCCTGGTAAACTGGTGGCATCAGACCTATGGCCTTTTCTGAGCCATTCCACTGGTATCTCATTGCTGTTGACTCTTTCTCAAGTTATGGTTTTGCTGTTCTAGTCTTATCAGCAAACTCTGGCCACATCATTGTGGCTCTTGAAACTAATCTGTGTCATGATTTTGGCTTTCTGGATGGATACTGCATTTTTTAGTGCAAAAACTCATCAACAAACGGCTTGGTATTTGGTAGCCAATTCATTCCCCTTATTATCCTCAGACTGGTAGTATCATTGAGAGATGGAATAAGCTTTTAATAAAAACAGCTTTATTGAGATGTAATTCGCATATCATAAAATTCACCCTTTTGAAGGTTTTCAGTATATTTGCAGAGTTGTGCAACCATCCTACAGTATGTAGTCTTTGTGACTGGCTTCTTATACTTAGCAAAATGTTTTCAAAGTTTATCCATGTGGTAGCATATATCAGTACTTCATAACTTTTTATGGCTAAATCGTCTCCTATAACTTTACTGGTTAATGATTAGGATGAATAGGATGGATAGTTATATAGACCTCGTTTGAAAACTCAGAATTCTGCCTGACCATTCCTGGACATAATGTACCTCTTTTTCCCTAACAGCTACTTCATTCCAGCCTGGTTTTTAAAACCTCTGAAAGACAGCCCAGGCAAAAAATTGATCTGGGCAATTCAAACTTAATTCCAGTACAGCCACGTGAATTCTCTTGTTATACTGACAAGGTCCTATAACATGAGGACAATGACGATTTGGTTGAGGACACTTCTCACTAAGTCTTCATATAGTTGCCCAAGCTGGGTAGGATGGAAGATATAATGAGTCTCTGTGAATTTTTAAAAAAATGCTCTTGTCTCACTCAAAATAGACTCTTCCAGATGAAAAGTGTTGGTGTGAGTAGGGAAGAATTGGAGAAAAGGTTAAGTTATAGCTACTAGGTTGCGACACACTGATTTTGTAGCTGTGGAAGGAGAACAACAATCCAAGTACCTGGAGAGAGAACACGTTAAACCCCAGGAAGTGTGGAGAGGTGGGTTAATGTTCTCTGTCCCTTAGATCCAGCACTGCAATGTGGCAAAATAGTCTAATGGTTTAAGGCATACTGTCATCAGGCTGGCAATCTCATCTGCTGCTGGGTTTGTCAAACCAGTCCATGTGCTACTGAAACAGAGAAACTCATGTGGACATGGCTTGACACCGTGCCTTCTGTGCCTGGTGCTGTCAAAGGTGGACATACATCTACATACATGTACAAACACAGACTGGCACAACTATGTTTTAATCTGACTGATACAAAATCATAGGCCTCTCCTGATGCCCGAGTGGCCTTGGTTATGCTAGTATGGTGACTGAAACATACTGGATGTCTAAAGTAACACCTAGTGATCCTCCAGGGACTTATTCACAGATGGCTGAATCTGGGACTCTGAGGTCAATACTGCAGGTTTGTCTCATCTTGCTGCTTAGGGATTTACTGACAGTGGTCTATGCTGTATGAGATAAATTGGATGGATTTGGTTCCAACCTCTACTAATCAGATTAATCAAAGTGGCCTGCAGAATGGCATCCTCAAGTGAAAATCTCCCAAGAAGCCAAGATGATGTAGAACTGAGGGTGGATGCTGTTGAGAGACATTCTGCCATGAGTCTGTTATGCTCCTCGTCATCTTATAGAATATACCAAGAATGTAAGATATTGACTGCTCTTTAGCCAGGCCATTTCTCAGGACTGTCTTTGCAGCAAGCAACTTTGAGATATGAAGTAATATCTCCCTGGGTTAAAAAGCAAGCTTGCTTACTGCTTTCTATAAAACAGTGGGTTCCCCAAACTCAGTGCTACTGTCATGTAACACATTTACCACATGTACAGCCCTTCATCTGAGCCCTTTGTGTTGTCCCTGTTGGACTTAGGGGGCAAGAACTAATGCAAAAGTTCATGCTTATGCTGCTTGCTGTGTGGTGAATATAAAGTTCATTGTCTCTGATCTAAGTCTCATGTCTTCTGTTAGAATTCATGAAACAACAACAAGCTAACTTATTAGCTTATAAGTAGGGTAAACTCAAATCGTACATCTGACAAATACAAGAGTTCCATTTACTTGACGTCCTTGCCAACACTTGTTATAGTCAGTGTTTTTAATTTGAGAAATTCTAATAGGTACGTAGTAGTATCTCATTGCAATGATAATTTGTATTTCCCTAATGAGCTTATTTATATCTGTGTGAGCTTATTTCAATTTGCATATTTTTGGTAGAGTATCTTTTCAAATCTTTTGTTCATTTAAAAAACTGGGTTGTTTTTCTTATTTTAAAAACTATATTCTGGATACAAGTTCTTTGTCAGATAAGTTATTTGTAAATATTTTCTCCCAGTCAGAGGATTAAATTTTCATTGTTCTTAACAGTGTCTTTTGAAGAGTAGAAGTTCTTAATTCTGACAAAGGCCAATTTAATTTTTCTGTTATGGATTGTGCTTATCATATTTAAGAAATCTTTCCTTAACTCAGTCACAAAAGATTTCTTCTGTTTTAAAAGTTCTATAGTGTTAGAATTTACGTTTATGTCTACAATCCATTTTGAATTAATTTTTGTATACGGTGTGAGGTTATGAATTGAAGTTCATTTTACTGCATATGGCTAAATGTTCCAGCATCATTTGCTAAAAAGACTACATTTTGTACCTTGTGGGGAATCACTTGGCCATACATATGTGAGTCTATTCCTGGACTCACTATTCTGAACTACTGACTTGTCTATCTTCATAGCAATACTACACTGTGTTATTCTCCAAGTCTGGAAGTCAGGGAGAGTAAGTCTTTAAACTGTTCTTTTTTGAAGTTGTGACTACTCTAAGTGCTTTGTATTTCCATATGAATTTTAGAATAAACTTGTCAACTTCTACTAAAACCTACTGGGGTTTTGATTGGAGTTGTGTTGAATCTATAGATAAACATGGGGAGAACTAACATCAGAACAATATTGAGTCTTCTGATCCATGAATATGGTATATCTCTCTACTTACTTATTCTTTAATTTCTCTCATTAATGTCTTATGGTTTCAGTATATAAGTCTTGCACAGATTTATCATTAAGAATTTAATATTTTTGGTGCTATTACAAATATTTTTTTAACATTTCAATTTGTATTGTCTTTCCTACAATATAGAAATAAACTAACTTCTGTATATTAATCTTATATGCTTCAACCTTGCTGAACTCATTTGTTAGTTCTAGCAGACTTTTTAAGGACTTCATTGGATTTTTTACATAAGCAATCATGTCTTTTGCAAATAAATAGTTTTACTGTTTCATTTCCAAACTTACTGTTTTTTATTCCTTGTTCTTGCCTTACTGAAGTGACTGGAATCTCCAGTAGAGAGTTCAATAGAAGATGTGAGAGCAGACATCCTTGCCTTGTTCCTTATTGTAGAGAAAAACACTTGGTCTTTAATCAAGTATGGGGCTAGGTGTGGTGGCTCACACCTGCAATCCCAGCACTTTGGGGAGGCCAAGATGAGAGGATCACTTTAGGCCAGGAGTTCAAGATCAGCCTGGTCAACATAGCAAGACCCCATCTCTATAAAACATAATAAAAATCATTAGGTATGA
Source organism: Cacajao melanocephalus (assembly GCA_963573385.1). Lineage (NCBI taxonomy): Eukaryota > Metazoa > Chordata > Mammalia > Primates > Pitheciidae > Cacajao > Cacajao melanocephalus. The sequence continues at coordinate 830 of CAUYLG010053960.1, read as the reverse complement.
AGTTAGCTGTAGATTTTTTTGTAGATGAGCTTTATCAAACTGAGGAAGTTCCTTTCTTTTCTTAGTTAAGACTTTTTTTAAAAATCAGGCTGAGTGTGGTGGCTCATTCCTGTAATCCTAGCACTTTAGGAGGCTCAGGTGGGCAGGTCACTTAAGGTCAGGAGTTTGAGACCAGCCTGGCCAGCATGGCAAAACCCTGTCTCTACTAAAAAATGCAAAAATTAGCTGGGCCTTTTGGTGCACACCTGTAGTCCCAGCTACTCAGGAGGCTGAGGCAGGATAATTGCTTGAACTCAGGAGGCAGAAGGTACAGTGAGCCGAGATCGTGCCACTGCACTCCAGCCTGGGTGACAAAGCGAGAGTCTATCTCAAAAAAAAAAAAAAGTTAAAAAAAATCAGAATAAATGTTGAATTATGTCAAATGCTTTTTATTATTTATTGAAAATGTCATACAGCTTTTCTTTTTTAGTCTGTTAAAATGGCAAATTACATGGACAATAATGGTAAGTTGACATAAGAGACACACATTCTAAAGTAGGTATACATTGGCTGGGTGTGTGGCTCATGCCTGTAATTCCAGCAATTTGGGATGCTGCAGTGGGTAGGTCACCTGATGTCAGGAGTTCAAGACCAGCCTGTCCAACATGGCAAAACCCTGTCTCTACTAAAAATACAAAAATTAGCTGGGTGTGGTGGCACATGCCTGTAATCCCAGCTACTCAGAAAGCTGAGGCAGGAGAATCACTTGAACCTGGGAGGTGGAGGTTGCAGTGAGCCAAGATTGCACCACTGTACTCCAGCCTGGGTGACAGAGCAAGATCTCATCTCAA
>CAUYLG010053959.1:0-50161 GCA_963573385.1 Cacajao melanocephalus | reverse complement strand
CGTGTGGCTCCTCCGCTGGGAATCTCCTAGTCTGTGGGCAACAAAAATTCGTCTGAAAGTGCGGCGTCCACTCGCTCTCTGCGCTTTCACTGGGAGCTACAATCCTGAGCTGTTGTTAATCGGCCATCTTGGATCTCTCCTGTTTTTTTTTTTAAATTTTTTATTGATACATATTATTTAATATTGTACATATTAATGGGGTACATGTGATATGTTGTTACATGCATAGAATGTGTAATGATCAAGTCAGGGTATTTAGGACATCCATCACCATGAACATTGATCATTTTTATGTGCTGAGAACATTTTAAGTCCTCACCTCTAGCTATTTTGAAATGTACAATACATTTTTGTTAACTACAGCACCCTACACCACTGTCAAACGTTAGAACTTATTCTATCTAATTATATGTATCCATTAAACCTCCCTCCATACCCCTTTCTTTCCCCCTGCACATATACCTGCATCATTTCCAGCCTCTAGTAACTATCATTCTACTCCACCCCCAAGAGATAAACTCTTAGCTTTTACATGTGAGTGAGTACATGTGCTATTTGTTTTTCTGTGTCTGGCTTGTTTCACTTAACATAATGACCTCCAGTTCCATCCATGTTGCTGCAAATGATACAATTTCATTCTTTTTTAATGGATGGATAGTATTCTATTTTGTAAATTTACCACATTTTTATTATCCATTCATCTACTGAAGTATACTTAGGTTGATTCCGTATCTTTGCTATTGTGTATAGTGCTGTAATAAACATGGGGGTGCATATATTGTTTTGATAGACTGTTTTCCTTTTCTTTGGATAGATACCCAGTAGAAGGGTTGCTGGATCATACTACCATTCTATTTTTAGTTTTTTTTTGAAAGTCTCCATACTGTTTCCATAATGACAGTACTAATTTACATTCCCACCAGCAATGTATGAGAGTTCTCTTTTCTCCATGTCCTTGCCAACATTTGTCATTTTTTAAAATAATAGCCATTCTAACTGAAATAAGAGGATACCTTGTTGTGATTTTGATTTGCATTTCCCTAATGATTAGTGATGATGTTCATTTTTTTTATAGACCTTTTGGCCATTTGTATGTCTTCTTTTGAGAAGTGTCTATATCCTTTGCCCACTTTTTAATGGGATTGTTTGTGTTTCTGCTATTGAGTCATTTGAGTTTCTTGTATATTCTGGATATTAGTTCTTTGTCAGAGTAATAGTTTGCAAATATTTTCTTTCATTCAACAGGTTGTCTCTTCACTCTGATGATTGTTTCCTTTACTGTGAAGAAGTTTTTATTTAACATAGTCCTACTTATCTATTTTTTTTCTTGTCTCTGCTTTTGAAGTGTTAGTCATAAAATCTTTGCCTAGACCAATGTCCTGGAGTGTTTCCTCTGTATTTTCTTCTAATGGTTTTACCATTTCAAGCTATACATTTAAATCGTTAATATTTTGAGTTGATTTTTGCATATGGTGAGTAGTAGTGGTCTACTTAAATTCTTCCACATATGGATTTCTAGTTTTCCTAGCACCATTTATTGAAAGTGTTCTTTTCCCAAGATATATTTGTGATACCTTTGTCAACAGTCAGTTGACTGTAAATATATGTTTGTTTCTGGTTTCTCATTTCATTCCATTGGGCTATGTGGCTATTTTTCTATCAGTGTCATGCTGTTTGGTTACTATAGCCTTGTAATACATTTTGAAGTTGGGTAGTGTGATGCCTCCAGCTTTGTTCTTTTTGCTCAGGATTGCATTGGCTACTTGGGCCCTTTATTGGTTCCATACATATTTAGGATTGTTTTTCTATTTCTGTGAAAATTTCAGGTATATTGGTAGGGATTACATTGACTCTGTATAATGCTTTGGGTAGTATGGTTATTTTAACAATACTCATTATTCCAATCCAGGAGCAATGGATTCTATTTGTATCTTCTTCATTTTCTTTTATCAAAGAGTTGTAGTTTCCTTTGTAGAGACCTTTTATTTCCTTAGTTAAATTTATTCTTAGGTATTTTATTTTTATATTTTGTAGCTCTATAATGAGATTGCTTTCTTGATTTGTTTTTCAGATAGTTCATTATTGGTGCATACAAATTCTACTGATTTTTGTTTGTTGATGTTTTGTCCTGCAACTTTACTGAATTTATCAAATCTAAGCGTCTTTTTTGGTAGAGTTTTTAGATTTTTCTAAATATAAGATCATGTCATCTGCAAAGCAGGACAATTTCACTTCCCCTTTTCCAGTTTAGATGCCTTTTGTTTCTTTCTCTTACTTCATTGCTCTGGCTAGAACTTCCAATACTATGTTGAATAGGAGTGGTGAAAGAGCATCCTTGTCTTGTTTGAGTTCTTGAAGGAAAGGCTTTCAGGTTTTTCCCACTCAGTATGATAGCTGTAGGTTTGTCATAGATGGCCTTTTATTATATTCAGATATGTTCCTTCTGTGCCTAGTTTGTTGAATGTTTTTATCATGAATGGGTGTTAAATTTTATCCCATGATTTTTCTGAATTCATTGGTAGGATAATATGGTTTTTGTCCTTCATTCTGTTAATGTTTTGTATCACATTGATTGATTTGCATATGTTGAACTATCCCTATATCCCTAGGATAAATTCCTAGGATAAATTCCTAGGGATATAGGGATAGTTCGACATATGCAAATCAATTGATTATCATATATTACCTTTTTAATGTACTTTTGGATTTGGTTTGCTAGTATTTTGTTGAGGATTTTTGTGTCTGTTCATCAGGAATATTGCCCTATAATTTTCTTTTTGTTGTTGTGTAATTGTCTGGTTTTGATATCAGAGTAATGCTGGCTTCATACAATGAGTTAGGAAGAGTTTCCTCCTCTTCAATATTTTGTCTAGATGATCTGTCTTATGCTTAGAGTGTGATGTTGAAGTCTCCAACTATTATTGTATTGGTGTCTCTATTTAGATCTAATAATATTTGCTTTACGAATCTGGATGCTCTAGTGTTGGGTACATATATATATATTTAGAAATGTTATATCCTCCTGCTGAACTGATCCTTTTGTCATTATATAATGACCTTTGTTTCTTTTAACTGTTTTTGACTTAAAGCCTACTCACTTTTGGTTTCCTTTTGTGTGGAATATCTTTTTCCCTTTCTTTACTTTCAGTCTATATATGTCTTCACAGATGAATCGAGTTTCTTGGGAGTAGCATATAATTGGATTATGGTTTCTTATTCATTCCATGAATCTATATCTTTTAATGGGAAATTTTAATCAGTTTACATTCAAAGTTATTCTTGTTATGTGAGGACTTATTTCTGTCATTTTTGTCAGTAGTCTTCTGGTTGTATTGTATTTCTTTTGTTCTCTTATTTCTCTCATTATTTATCTTAATGGTTTGATTTTGTGGTGTGGTAACATTTGAGTCCCTTTTCTTCCTTATCTATATCTTTGCTCTACCAGTTAGTTTTATACATTCATGCATTTTCATGATGGTAGATTATCATCCCTTCATTTTGAGGTGTAAGATTCACCAAGCAATTCTTGTAGGGCAGGTCTAGTGGTAATGAATTGCCTGTTTTTTTGTTTTGTTTTCCTTTTTACTTGGGAAAGTTTTTATTTCTCTTTTGTTTTTGAGGGATAACTTTGCTGGGTATTTTTGGCTACCAGAATATATCATCCTTTTGTCTCCTGGCCTATAAAAATTCCCTCTTAGTCTAATAGGGGTTCATTTATATATGACTACTTTTCTCTTGTTTTTAGAGTTCTCTGTCATTGTCTTGTTTTTTTTTTTTTTTGAGACAGAGTCTTGCTTGCTCACTGCAATCTCTGCCTCCCAGGTTCAAGTGATTCTCGTTCCTCAGCCTCCCGAATAGCTGGGACAACAGGCGCGCACCACCACATCCAGCTAATTTTTTTATTTTTAGTAGAGACAGGGTTTTGCCACGTTGGTCACGCAGGTCTTGAACTCCTGACCTCAGGTGATCTGCCCACCTTGGCCTCTCAAAGTGCTGGGATTACTGGCGTGAACCACTGTGCCCAACCTGTCTTTGACTTTTGACAGTTTGACTGTAATGTGCTGGGGGATAAGACCTTTTTGGGTTGTATTTCTTTTGGGATCTTTCAGCTATCTGGATCTCTAAATTTATTGCTAGTCTTGGGAAGTTTTCATGTATTATTTTATCAAATAAGTTTTTTATGCCATTAAACTTTTCTTCACCTTCTGAGATACTCAACATTTGAATATTTTGTCACTTTACGGTGTCTCATATGTCAACGTTGTCTTTCTACATTTCTTCTTCTTCCCCTTTCTCTTCCTCCTCCTCTTCCTCTTTCTTCTGCGTCTGCTTCTTTTCTTCTTTTTATTCGTCTGACTGGGTTATTTTGAAAGACCTATCTTTGAGTTTTGAAACTCTTCCATTTGATCTAATCTATTGATGATTCTGATTGTATTTTTCATTTCGTTCATTGACTTCTTTAGTTCCAGGACTTGTTTTTTGTGATATCTCTCTCATTGTGAATTTCTCATTTATATTTTAAATTGTTTTTCTGATTTCTTTATATTTTATCTGTGTTCTTTGTTATCTCACTTAGCTTCTCTTATATCATGATTTTGAATTTTTTTCAGGTATTTCATAATTTTTTTTTTGTTAAAATCTGTTGTTGGAGAATTATTGTGTTCCTTTGAAGGTGCCATATTTCCTTGCTTTTTCATGTTTGTGTTCTTTTACTGATATATGTGGACCAGATGTAATAGTTTCTTCTTGTGATTTTTTGGATTGACTTTCATAGGGGAAGACATTTTCCTGTAGGTGTATCCATAAAGTTGGCGGGGAAGGGCACTTGGATTTTGATTCTGGATACATACAGTAGTGTAGCCTCTGTATAATTTCTTCAACTCTACACACTGCCAGTGGTGTCTGATTTCCTCATTGACTTAGACCACAGAATTATTAGAGGAAGCTGTGGTGAGATTTTTCTGGGAATGGGATGCCAGGTGTGCCAGTCTTTGGGCCCCACTTGTGGCAATTGCATGCTAAGTGTGCCTGTTCTTGGGTCTCTAGTTAGCATGTTTAGGCTCTGGTATTGACAGATCCAGGTCAGCCAATTCTTGGTCTTCCTGGCAACTTGCTTAGGTTCTGGTTGTGTTAGTGGCGGAACAGGTGGGTGGGTAAGTCCTTGGGCTGCTATAAGGTGTCTTTGGTGTGGGTGATGATAGTCATGGTGGTGGGACAAACAACCCTCAGATTTCCAAGTAGCACTTGGTGATAGTGGTGGCTTTTACAGTTGGGCTGGGCAATCCCTAGGACCCTGGGTGGCGTGGTGAGTGGGTACTGGCACGGGTGGTAGCAGCAGGCTAGGTAAGCCCATCCTCAAGCTGGCATCTCTGTATTCCTTCCCAGGGCAATCTGCAGGCCTCTGGATGGTAGATTGGGCACTGGTGGCAGGTTTTCTGGGCCTGTTGTTAAACTCAGGCGGTATGCATACATGCCTGGAGTAAGATGTTCCCCAGGTCCTCAGGTGGTGTGCTTGGGCCCTGGGGGTTAGTGCTAGGTAGGGCAGGTCTCTCCTTAAGTCCTTACAATGGTTTACATGGGCACAGGCTGTGGTGGATGGGGCAGGACAAGCCCCAGGACTCTAGAAGGAATGCTAGGGCACTGGTGGTGGCAGGGGATGTGGGGTTGTTATTAAGCCCCCTGATGGTGTATGAGTGTGCACCTGGGGTGACTGATGGGGTGAGCCAATTCCTGGGGCCTCGAGCATCATGCTTGGGTTTGGCAGATGCAGGGGTGTATGGAAGGGATGGTGCCAGGCTAGGTGGGCCTCTCCTCAAGCCCCTGATGGTACATGGGTATAGGCTGTAGTGAACAGGATAGGGTGATCCCCAGGGCTTAAGCAACATGCCTGGGTGGCAGTGACAGCAGAGGCAGTGAGTGGGGAAAGCCTGTCCTCAGGGGCATGCAAGTGTGAGGTGACTCAGCTACTAGGGGGAGGCAGTATCTATCTTTGGTAGATGCCCGAGGCAGGCAGATTTCAGGTTCTGGGGAGAGCATTTTTTGACCCTTGGCAGTGGCAGTTGGTGGTGAGAACCTGTCTTCAGGGCATGCACAAGTATGTGGCTGCCCTGTCACTGGGGAGGAGCTATAAGTGATAGCAGTTCCAGGCTGGCAGGTTTCTGGCTCTTTGGAGCACATGCTTTGGCACCCGTTGTACCAGGGGTAGTCTTCCTGGTGTGCTACACCACCTTTTCGCTAGTGTGCAGGACACTATGGGCTAGAGTACCAGGGGCTCTGCTGATCCACAGGGTCTAACTGGTGTCTTACTGTTGCACTCATCCAGGTGGACATGGGAAAATGTCAGTGGGTGCTCTGAATGCTTCACACTTTGGCTACCAGAGTGGGGAAAAAAAACACTTGTGTATGCCCTGAAAAATATAAAAGACATAAACTCTTGGGAACTCTATGGTCCCATCTATCACTTGAGAAACTTGAAAATGTATCCTGGCCAGTGTAGGGCAAGCTTATATACCCCTTCTACTGCCACAGGTTATGCTCTCTTGAAAGTGCCACCTCTGGGCTGAAGGCCAGCCAACTCAGGCCATTACAACAACTCAGAACAAGCCTGCTCCAAAGGAGGAGAAAACAACATCTAATTCTACCATTGCAATATCCTGGCTGTCCAGAGATCCTGAGTGACAAATTCCACATTGACAACTTCACTGTTGCATAAGCAGCATTCGAGAAAACCAATGCACTAAACAAAACTACAACCAAGGACTCCCACAGAGTCCATGTCACTCCCCTGCCATCTCCACTGGAACAGGTACTGTTATCCATGGCTGGGAGACCTGAAAATGTATCACATTATCACATCACATCACAGGACTCTTTGCAGACATTCTCCAGCACCAATCTGGAGCCTGTTAGCCTCACTGGGTGGCTAGACCCAGAAGGACAATAACAATCACTGTAGTCCGGCTCACAGGAAGCCCCATCCGTAGGGGAACAGGGAGAGCATCGCATCAAGGGATCACCCCGTGGGACAAAAGAAACTGAGCAGCAGCCCTTGAGTTCCAGATCTTTCCACTGAAACAGTCCACCCAAATGGGAAGGTACCAGAAAAGTAATTCTAGTACTATGATAAAACAAGTTTTTGTAACACCCCCAGAAGACCACACTAGCTCTCCAGCAATGGATCCAAACCAAGAAGAAATCTCTGAATTGCCAGATAAAGAATTCAGAAGGTTGATTATTGTGATACTCAAGGAGGTACTGGAGAAAGGAGAACACGAACTTAAGGAAATTTAAAAAAACCAACAACAACAACAAAAAACAGGATATGGATGAAAAGGTCTCCAGAGAAATAGATGGCATAATGAAAAGACAATCACAACTTCTGTAAGTGAAAGACACACTTAGAGAAATATAAAATGCACTAGAAAGTTTCAACAATAGCCTTGAACAAGTAGAAGAAAGAACTTGAGTTTAAAGACAAGGCTTTTGAATTAACCCATTCCAGCAAAGACAAAGAAAAACTAATTAATAAATGAACAAAGAATTTGGGATTATGTTAAATAACCAAACGTAAGAATAATCAGTGTTCCTGAAGAAGAAGAGAAATCTAAAAGTGTGGAAAACTTATTTGAGGGAATAATTGAAAATAACTTCCCTAATCTTACTAGAGATCTAGATATTCAAATATAAGAAGCTCAAAGAACACCCAGGAAATTCATCACAAAAAGATAGTCACTTAGGCACATAGTCATCAAGTTAACTAAAGTCATGACAAAGGAAAGAATTCTAAGAACTGTGAGGCAAAAGCATCAGGTAACCTACAAAGGAAAACGTATAATATTAACGACAGATTTCTCAGCAGAAATCCTACAAGCAGAAGGGATTGGGATCCTATCTTTAGCCTTCTTAAACAAAATAATTATCCACCAAGAATTTTGTATCCAGTGAAACTAAGCTTCATAATAAGAGATAAAATATTTTTCAGACAAATGCTGAGAGAATTCACCACTACCAAGTCAGCATTACAAGAAATGATATAAGGAGTTCAAAATTTTGAAATAAAACCTCAAAATACACCAAAAAAGAACCTCCTTAAAGTGTAAATCTCACAGGGTTTGTACAACAATAACACAAAAAGAATACCAAGATATCCAGGCAACAACTAACATGATGAATAGAAAAGTACTTCACATGTCAATACTAACATTGAATATAAGTGGCCTAAACACTCCACTTAAAAGATACAGAATGTCAGAATGAATAAAAATCCACCAACCAAGTATCTGTTGTCTTCAAGAGACTCAATAACACATAAGAACTCACATAAACTTAAGGTGAAGAGGTGGAAAAAGAGTTTTCATGCAAATGGAAACCAGAAGCAAGCAGGAGTAGCTATTCTTATACAAAACAGACTTTAAAGCAAAACAGTTTAAAAAAGACAAAGAGGTACATTATATAATGATAAAAGGATTAGTCCAACAGGAAAATATCACAATCCTAAATATACATGCACCTAACACAGGAGGTCCCAAATTTAAAAAACAGTTACTACTAACCTAAGAAATGAGCTAGATGGCAACAGAATAATAGTGAGGGATTTCAGTACTCCACTGAGAACATTAGAGAGGTCATGAAGACAGAAAATCAACAAAAAAACAGTGGGCTTAAACTGTACCCTACAACAAATGGACTTACCAGATATTTACAGAATATTGTACCCAACAACTGCAGAATATACATTCTTTTCATCAGCACATGGAACATTCACCAAGATAGACCTTTTGATAGGCTACAAAACAAGTCTCAATAAATTTAAGAAAACAGAAGTTATATTACGTACTCTCTCAGATCACAGTGGAATAAAATTGAAAGTCAGCTCCAAAAGGAACCCTTAAAACTACACAAATACATGGAAATTAAATAATCTAATTCTAAAGGATCTTTGGGTCAACAATGAAATCAAGGTGGAAATCTAAGCATTCTTTGAACTGAACAATAATAGTTACATAACCTATGAAAACCTCTGGCATATAGCAAAAGTGGTGCTAAGAGGAAAGTTAATAGCATTAAATGTCTAAATCAAAAAGTCTGGAAGTGCACAAATGGACAATCTAAGGTCACACTTCAAGGAACTAGAGAAACAAGAACAAAACAAACCCGAACCCTGCAGAAGAAAAGAAATACAAAGATTAGAGCAGTACTAAATGAAATGGAAAAAAATAGAAAAAACAGTACAAAAGATAAATGAAACAAAAAGCTGGTTCTTTGAAAAGATAAAATTGATAGACTATTAGCAAGATTAATAAAAGAATAGAGAAGACCCAAATAAGCTCAATTAGAAACAAAATGGAGATATTACAACTGATACCACAGAAATACAAAAGATTATTCAAGGCTACCATGATTACCTTTACACATACAAATTAGCTAACCTACAGGAGACTGATAAGTTCCTAGATATATACAACCCTCCTAGATTAAACCAGGAAGAAATAGAAACTCTGAACAGACCAATGACAAGTAGTGAGATTGAAACAGCAATTTTAAGTATTGCTAACAAAAGAAAAAGTTTGGGACCAGATGGATTCACAGCTGAATTTTATCAGCCATTCAAAGAAGAATTGGTACCAATTTTACTGAAACCATTCCAAAGGATAAACACGGAATCCTCCCTATATCATTCTGTAAAGCCAGTATCTCCTTAATACCAGAATCAAGAAAAGATATAACAAAAAAAACTAGAGACCAATATTTCTGATGAACATAGAGGCAAAAATCCTCAACAAATTACTAGCTAACTGAATCCAACAGCATATCCAAAAGATACCATCAAGTGGTTTTCATACCAGGGGTGCAGGGATGGTTTAACATACATAAATCAATAAATATATATAACATAATTAAAAAATGATCATCTCAATAGATGCAGAAAAAGCACTTGACAAAATCTAGCATCCCTTTATGATTAAAACCCTCAGCGGTATCAGCATAAAAGGGATATAGCTCAAGATAATAAAAGCCATCCATGACAAACCCACAGCCAACATTATACTGAATGAGGGAAAGTTGAAAGCATTCCCCCTGAGAACTGAATCAAGACAAGGATGCCCACTTTCACAACTTCTATTTAACATAGTACTGGAAGTCCCAGCCAGAGTATTCAGACAAGAAAAAGAAATAAAGGGCATCCAAATTGATAAAGAGGAAGTCAAACTGTTGCTCTTCACCAATTACATGATGATATACCTAGGGAACCCTAAGGACCCATCCAAAAAGCTGGATCGGATAAATGAATTCAGTAAAGTTTGAGGGTACAAAATCAATGTACACAACTCAGTAGCACTGCTATACATCAAAAGTGACTAAGCTGAGAATCAAATCAAGAACTTAACCCCTTTTATAACAGCTGCAAAAAATAAAATAGGAATATACCTAACCAAGGAGGTGAACAATCTCTATAAGGAAAACTACAAAACACCTCTTAAAGAAATCATAGATGACACAAACAAATAGAAACATATCCCATGCTCATGAATGGGTAGAATCAATATTGTGAAAATGATCATACTGCCAAAAGCAACTATAAATTCAATACAATTCCGATAAAAACACCACCATCCATTCTTAGCAGAACTAGAAAAAAAAATCCTAAAATTCATATGGAACCCAAAAAAAAAAACCCTATAGCGGTAAAGCAAGACTAAGCAAAAAGAACAAATCTGGAGGTATCACATTATCCAACTTCAAACAAGACTACAATGCTATAGTTAACAAAATAGCATGGTACTGGTATAAAAATAAGTATGTAGACAGAACAGAATAGAGAACCCAGAAATAAAGCCAAATACTTAAAGTCAACTGATCTTTGACAAAGCAAACAAAACCATAAAGTGGGGAAAGAACACTCTGTTCAACAAATGGTGCTGGGATAATTGGCAAGCCACATGTAGAAGATGAAACTGGATCCTCATCTCTCACCTTATGCAAAAATCAACTCAAGATGGATCAAAGACTTTAAGACCCAAAGCCATAAAAATTCTAGAAGACAGCATTGGAAAAACTCTTCTAGACATTGGCTTAGGCAAAGAGTTCATGACCAAGAACCAAAAGCAAATGCAACAAAAACAAAAATAAACAAATGGGACCTAATTAGAGTAATTAAAAAATATGCACAGCAAAAGAAATAGACAACCTGCAAGGTGGGAGAATATCTTCCCACACTATGCACCTGCAAGTACTAATATCCGGAATCTATAAGAAACTCAAATCAGCAAAAAAAAAAAAAAAAAAAAAGTAATCCCATCAAAAAATGGGCTAAGGACATGAATAGACAATTTGCAAAAGAAAATACATAAATGGCTAAGATGCATATGAAAAAATGCTCAATCTCACTAAAGATCAGGGAAATGCAAATCAAAACCACAATGCAATGACCACCTTACTCCTACAAGAATGGCCGTAATTAAAAAGTGCTAAAATAATAGATGTTGGCATGGATGTCATGAAAAGGGAATACTTTTACATTGCTGGTGGGTTTGTAAACTCATACAACCACTATGGAAAACAGCATGGAGACTCCTTAAAAACTAAAAGTGGAACTACCATTTGATCCAGCAATTCCACTACTAGGTATCTACCCAGAAATAAATAAGTTATTATATGAAAAAGACACTTGCATGTGCATGTTTATAGCAGCACAATTCACAACTGCAAAAATATGGAACCAGCCTAAATGCCCATCATCCACCAAGTGGATTAAGAAAATGTGTACAAACACATGCACACACACAGCCTGTGGAATACTACTCAGCCATAAAAAGGAATGAAATTATGGCATTCACAGCAATCTGGATAGAGTTGGAGACCATTATTCTAAGTGAAGTAACTTAGGAATGGAAAACCAAACACTGTATGTTCTCACTTGTAAGTGGGAACTAAGCTATGAGGACACAAAGGCATAAGATTGATATAATGGACTGGGCGTGGTGGCTCACACCTATAATTCCAGCACTTTGAAAGGCTGAGGTGGGGGGACCACCTGAGGTCAGTAGTTCGAGACCAGCTTGGCCAATGTGGTGAAACCCTGTCTCTACCAAAAATGCAAAAATGAACTAGATATGGTAACACACACCTGTAATCCCAGCTACTCAGGAGGCTGAGGCAGGAAAATCGCTTGAACCCAGTAGGTGGAGGTTGCAGTGGGCCAAGATCATGCTACTGTACTCCAACCTGGGATGAAAAGAGCAAAACTTCATCTCAAAAAAAAAAAAATTGATATAATGGATTCTGGGGACTCCAGGGGAGGGGTGGGGGATGGGAGGAGGAAAAAAAGACTACGCATTGGGTACAGTGTACACTGCTCAGTGATGGGTGCACCACAATCTCAGAAATCACTACTGGATAAATTATTCATGTAACGAAACACCACCTGTTCTCCAAAAACTATTGAAAGAATAATAAAATAATAACGATTTACATTTATAATGTGCTTAATATCTTATAAAGTGAATTTATCTCTTTATGTAGTATAATATTTTTCTCATGTTAATGGTGTATATTAGTGCATACTATAGATTATGCCTTTTGGTATAGCATAATAGCATCATTCTGTCTAGAACACTAATAAGCCCCTCATTGAGAAACAACATAGGATCATGAACTGTGAACATTCATGGGTAAAACATTAATCTCTTTAACAACAAGCTGAGTTATTTTATCTCTATCACCAATACATGGCCTAGTACCTGGAACAGAGTAGGTGATCATCAAATATTTGCTAAATAACTTAAAAATAAGACTGGAAATCAAGGTTTTAGCAATCTGTGATTTTTTTTCCTAATTTTTTAAAATATCTCCAACTTCTGGAATAACCCACTTCCAAATAAATTTGTAGATAGTCACCAACAATAAAATAAACATCTTGATTTATAATTATTTTCCATTATAGCTTTGATTCTTGTATGCAAATTGGACTTAACCTAGAATTATTATTTTTGCATTAGAATAGAACTTAAAAGCTATCTAATTCATCAAATTGGTTTTTATATAAATCACCTTATCTCTTGGTTTTATTACTTATATACACATTTGTGTTTACATTGCTCTTCCTTGGAAACTTAATAATTGTTTTTATATCCATATTAGATTGAAAAATATGTTATAATGGTCTCATAACTATTTGATTTTATGTGTTAACACTGGTGATAAATTTTCTCTACACAGTCTTCAAAATATCTTTCTCTGGTTAAATGGAACAGCAGTGACATATAGTGGTTGTCTAGTTTATACTTTAGATTTTATTACAGAAGATATACTATAGGTTGGTCATGTTTTAATTAAATCACATGCTAACATTTTATGTTGTAATAAACTGACCATGGATTATTTTTATACCCAATAAGTCATTAGAAGAGCACATTATACAAATTTTCACCCAAAGCAATACTATTTATTTAAATATAAAAATAAAAATAGAATCTAGGTAAATGTTAGTAGCAATTAAATGTGTCCTCTAAGAATTTAAAGGAAGTGTTTCTAAATGCAAATTATTCATACTTTTTTTGATAACTATGTTTTTGTTTGTCCCAAAGTCCAGGAAATAGGAATTTACTTACTAAACGACCTGCTGTAATTATGGATGAAGATTGTAGAAGCATGGATGAAAGAAGACAGTCAGACTACATTACTGAAAAACCCTCAATACAGCATATTTGGGGGGAAAATGGAAAAGAAGTTTCACATTTTCTTGAAGATGTGAACCAGTCTATTCCTAACCTTCTATCAGAGAATTGTGACTCTTTTGTTAGTCAAAATATGATCAATTTATTAAACATAGATCAGCAAAGGATAAAAAAAACATTTAACAAATGTGATTATGATAGTATGGGAGATATTTGTGTAGTCACTAGTTCTGATAAAAACCATTTCAGTGACAGATGCATTAGAAACATTTTTACAGTTCCAGAGTTGACTTTTAGTAATTCAACTCTGAATAAAACAAGTTATCCAGAAAAATATCAGCCAAACAAGAAGTATCAGAAAGAGTACAACAATAATGAAAGAAATGATCTTAGTACATCTATTGAGAAAGATTACTGCCCAACCAGCTCTGAAAGAAAAGGTTGGTATTGTACATGGGAAATCCAATAACCTGTTCTTTTTTTTCTTTCAGCTTTCGTATATATATTTGTACATTTATACATACACACGTCTCATTTATATGTGTGTTTATGTGTTCGGAGGAAAATGAAACAAAAAATAGAATGGCTTTCTATTATATAACATTGTGGACCAGTGGTTTTCCTCTGTATGTGTTATGGTAATATGCTTCAAATTAAAAAATTAAAATAGACTCTGCTAAGTTTTTAACTTAGTGCATACTTTTATTTTTTAAGGAAAACTTGAAAATGATTACAAAGAGAAGACATCACAGAAAAGTATTCAGAAATATCCAGTGAACTCTATGTAAGTTTTTAGGTAAATCTGGGGAATACAAATCAGGATCTAGTATGATGCATGATGAAGGTTTAGTTGATGCAAAGTGAGGTAGGCATATTGCCATCTGAGGGTGTGCAGGCAACCTGGTCTCCAAGGAGCCATACCAGAAGTCACAATCTTGATAATATCACCCCAGTTGAGAGTGTGGTGCTCATATTTGCCAGCTCCCAAATACCTTCTTATCTAATAGTGTTGATTAGATTTGAGGAAATTGACTCAATGTGTCCAAAAAACTCATATCCGCCAGAATGTCAATTTATTAAAGTAAGAAATAGAAAGGTAACATGCATAGGAAGGCTTATTGACATGAAAGAGCATGTTTTCTTACTTTCATACAGCTCTCAATGGGAAGGTTGCTTGCTTGGTTGGTATAGAAGTGCTACAGGGAGTGATAGAATTCAGATGTTAGTGGCATAAGCAAGCATATCAATAAATTATAGGACACTGTGCATTCTAGGAATAGAGCACTCTCCTCATTGCCAACATTTACCTCTCAGAGACTCCATGTTTTCTCTGTGTTCAAGATTACAGTCTCATCTACCCATACATTGAAAACAATTATGTTCCACCAGATTTTTCTTTCTCTTCTTGCAGCTGGTATACAAAAATGTTCTGAAATTAAGGTGATATTTACACTCGTCCATTATGTGTTGATATTAAATTTATTCCTTAGAGTTTGAGAACTGCCTTCCAGGTTTTTCTGAATAATGGCCTGCAATGATAAGTAACTAAAAAAAAGTTTATTTTAGCGAGTAGTTTCTAATAGTCCTAACTTTCTTGGTAATAATTGCAGTTTAGCCAAATCTTTCTGATCGGAATTCATGAACTGGAATAAATTTTTATTCTGGAAGTGATTTCTTGTGGAATTATTTAAAATATTGATTGATTAAAAAGATGCAGTTTTAACAGGATTGGCACATAAAATTAAAACATAGGCTTATGAAACATTTTATTAAAGCAATTTAGAGCATGGTTCTCAATCCTGATTGAAGGTCAAGATTACTTCAGGGAGTGATTTTAAAATATAGAATACAAGATTGACCTCTACATAATAAGTGGGCTCCTTGGCATGGAGCCTATGAGTCTTTACTTTTAAAAAAGCTTCCCATATAATTCTGATCTGAAGCCAAGTTTGGGAACTATAATTAGAACAATAATTCCCAGAGGGAATACAACAAACTTTAATACTGTGTATTTATAATCCTTAGGGGCAGTATACCTTCGGAAGAAATGCACTGTAAGCAGTCATCGGACTTTGGACTTGATGAGGTAAAGCACAGTTCTCAAGTTATCTTCTCAATTAAGTCAGTTTGTGTTACCATATCATATTTCTGTGTTTACAGGTTCACTTTGATTTAAGGTTAACATTTATTGATGCATTTTTTAGATGGACTATTTTTCTTATACTTTTTTATTCTGAGGAAATTATAAATTAGATCTAGAAACAAAAACACATATTCAGAGACTGTTATATGCTTTAATTGAGACAAACCAATCTTGAGGACATTTTAAATATATATTTTTTAAGTATTACAAAACTTCTTCTGTATTCATTCTTGCATTGCTTTAAAGAAATACCTGAGACTGGGTAATTTATAAAGAAAAGAGATTTAGTTGGCTCATGGTTATGCAGTTTGTACAGGAAGCATGAGGTTGACATCTGATTGGTTTCTAGGAGGCCTCAGGGAACTTGTAATTGCAGCAGAAGGCAAAGGGGGAACAAGGAATCTCACATGGCAGGAGCAGGAGCAAGAGAGAGTGAGTAGGGAGATGCCACAGACTTCTAAATGACCAGATTATGGGAGAATGAACTCACTATCATGAGGACAGCACCAAGTAGGTTGATGCCAAACCATTCAGGAGAAATCACTGCCCCCCATGATCCAAACATCCCCCACCAAGCCCCACCTCCAACACTCAGGATTACAATTTGATATGAGATTTGGCAGGGACATAGATCCAAACTATATCATTCCACTCCAGCCCTTCAAATCTTGTGTTCTTCTCACATTGCAAAATACAATCATGCATTTCCAACAGTCCTTCCAAGTCTTAACTCATTCTAGCATTAACTCAAAAGTTCAAAGTCTCCTCTGAGACAAGGCAAGTCCCTTCCATCTATGAGCCTGTAAAATCAAAAACAAGGTAGTTACTTCTAAGATTCAATGGGGGTGCAGTCATTGGGTAAATATTCCCATTCCAAAAGGGAAAAATAGCCCAAAAGAAAGGGGCTACAGGCCCTGTGCTAGTCTGAAACCCAACTGGGCAGTCGTAAATCTTAAAGCTTCAAAATAATCTCCTTTGACTCTGTATCTCACATCCAGACACATTGGTATAAGAGGTGGATTCCGAAAGCTTTGGGCAGCCCCACCTCTGTGGCTTTGAAGGTTCAGCCCCTGCAACTGCTTTCATGGGCTGGTGCTGAGTGCCTGTGGCTTTTCCTGGAGATAGGTACAAGCTGTCTGTATATCTACCATTCTGGGGTCTGGAGGATGGTGGCCCTCTTCTCATGATTCTACTAGGCAATGCCCCATTGGGGACTTTGGGTGGGGACTCCAGTCCCTCATTGCCTCTCCACATGCTCTAGTAGAGGTTCTCCATGACAGTTCCTCCTGTGCAACAGACTTCTGCCTGAACATCTAGGCTTTTCCATACATCCTGTGAAATCTAGGTGAAGTCTCTCAAGCCTTAACTCTTACACTCTGTGTATCCACAGGCTTAACACCACATGGTAGCCACCAAGGGTTACAGCATGCATCCTCTGAAGCAGCAGACTGAGCTGTACCTGGGTCCCTTTAAGTCATGGCTCAAGCTGGAGTGGCTGGGATATAGGGAGTAGTGTTCTGAGGCTGCACAGAGCAGCAGGGCCCTGAGCTGGGTCCAGGAAACCATTCTGGCCTCTTAGGCCTTCAGGCCTGTGATAGGAGGGGCTGCTATGAAGATCTCTGAAATGCCTTGAGGCCTTCTCCGTATTGTCTTGGCTATTAGCACTTAGCTCCTTTTAACTTGTGCAAATTTCTGCAGCCTGCTTGAATTCCTTCCTAGAAAATGGGCTTCTATATTCTACTGCATGGCCAGGCTGCAAATTTTCCAAACTTTTATTCTCTGCTTCACTTTTAAATATAAGTTCCAGTTTTATATCATTTCTTTGCTTATACATAGGAACATAGGCTGTTCATATGAAGTAGTTGGTCCATATCTTGAATGCTTTGCTGCTTAGAAATTTCCTCTGCCAGATATCCTAACTCATCACCTTCAAGTTCATAGTTCCACAGATTCTTAGGGCAGGGGCACAATGCTGCCAAGTTCTTTGATAACACATAACAAAAGTGACCTTTGCTCCATTTCTCAGTAAGTTCCTTATTTCTATCTGAGACCTCCTCAGCCTGAACTTTGTTATCAATATCACTATCAGCATTTTCAGCATTTTTGGTCATAGTCTTTCAGCCACCAGTCTCTGGGAAGTTCCAAACTTTCCCTTATCTTCCTGTCTTCTTCTGAGCCGGCCACATTCTTCCAACTTCTGCCCATTACCCAGTTCCAAAATTGCTTCGACATTTTCAGGTATCTTTATATCAAAATGCCACTCCTGGCATCAATTTTCTGTATTACTCTGTTCTCACATTGCTATAAAGAAATACCTGAGACTGGGTAATTAATAAAGAAAAGAGGTTTAATTGGCTCACAGTTTCACATGCTGTATGGGAAGCATGATTCTGGCATCTGATTGGCTTCTGGAGAAGCCTCAGAAAAATTACAATTATGGTGGAAGGTGAAGGGAGAGTGAGGCATCTCAAACAGTAAAGGCAGGAGCAAGAGAGAGTGAGGCAGGAGGTGCCACACACTTAACAAACCAGATCTCATGAGAACAAACTTCTCTATTGTAAGGGCAATACAAAGGGGCATGGTATGAAACCATTCAGGAGAAACTACTTCCCAGGATTTAGTCGCCTCCCATTGAGTCCCATCTCCAACACTGGGAATTATAATTCAACATGAGATTTGTCAGGGGGCATCCAAAGATCCAAACTATATCATCTTTCAACAAGAAAATGCTTTAGATTTCAATGTGCTATGTAATTTTGTATTTGTCAGAGTATTGAAACATCTATAAAGACTGGTTATGTAATGTTATAATCCCTTGCTGTAATGAGGGTGTAATTTTTACAGTAGTGCTAGGAACTTTATGTAGTTTATTTCTTATCTGCAGGAGTCTGAGTCACTAAAGTCTTCACAGCAAAAAAGACTGAAATTTAGAGAGATTAGATAACTTTTTTGAGGTCACATTCTCAAGCTAGGAAAGCCAGGAGTCAAACTACTGTCTTACCTGACTCGATATTTTCAACTATACTGTTTTCCCTTTTTCCTTCAATAAATATTGAGTACATATTGTTAATTCATTTAAAGCCACTTATTGAATATCTCTTGTATGCTAGACACTGGGGATGAAATGGCCCTTTGTTCTCAAGATTGTGATTTAATGCACTAGACACTGCAAGGTACAGAGATGAAAGGACCTGGAACCTGCCTTTAAGAAGTCTTTATCTAGTGGCTAGTCAGAAAGAGAAAAAAATATAATGCATTTAGATAAATTGCTTGAATTGAAGTTTGTATTGGGTTATTAATAAAAGACACTTCTAAGTTTCATCCGTAAACATTAGGAAGATGCGATAGAGGAGGTAACTTTTGAGCACAGTATCCATAAGTTGTTTATCAGATGATGAAACTGGGAATAAGTAGCAACAAAGATAAAAACAAAGATGTCAGAGTACAGCCTGTTTTAGAAATTTCAAGTACCTTGTTTCGTTCTAGCTATTGTTATAGCTACTATTTATAATACTAATTATAAGGGGTGCAGGAGTGGCCAAGGTAATTCTGGACAATACAAAGAGGTAGGTCATAAATGGCCTTGTGTGATACATCAGTTTAATTCTTGATTATTAAACAGAGATCCATTAAATAAATTTTAGCAGAGGAATGCGATGACATCAGAGTAATAAAAAAGTTGACTCTAGTAACCAGTGAGGAAGGATTTGATAAGTGGAACAACTCAAGTTGTTGGGGAAAAAATAAGGAGAGCTTGAAGTTTTGCAATAGTAGTAAGGATGAAAGTGAGAGAAGAGATTTAGATCTAGAATTGGTAGTACTTGATGACCAGTGATTAGTTAAGAGAGAAGGAAGAAATTGTGGAAGACCTGGATTTATTTATTATTTGGGTAAATGGGTAGTTGATGCGATTATGCCACTGAACAAGATTGAAACCATAGGAAGAGTTGGCAGGAAAGGTTAACTCCAACAAAATTCATTTTTTTTTGTAGAATGTGCCCTTTTTAATAAAATAGAACTGCCACTGTGAAATGGCTTCCCAGCCAAGGAACATGTTTCCTAACATCCATCCATGTACATGTGGCCGTATGGTTAGATCTTACTAATGAAATGTTAGGAGAAGTGATGTGCATCATTTTAGGTCAAGGCTTATAAGAAAAGGGAATTATTTTTCCATGCTGTCTTTCTTTTGATGGCTAGATGGCAGTGAGGACCCAAGGGATAATGGAGCCACAAGATGGAAAGGACTGGGTCTCTCAATCACTACATGAAGGAAAACTGCCTGCTTACCAGCAATACTCACTTTAGATTATTACACAAGAGAGAAATGATTGTGTTTGGCATTATACATTTTGTGATATACTTTTTAAAAATAATACCTAACATTACTCTGATTCAGAGGAGGAGCAGATTTCTGAGAGAGATAAGTTTGACCCACTGAGATCACATGAGGATCTTCTGAAAAAAACCTGTGATCTATGTGGAGATGCATAGTTGACAATTATATATACAGGGTCTGAGATCAGAAGAGATTTTTAGCCTTTAATTAATAGGAGATAATTGACTACATCCATATGTATGATTCTCGAGAGAAAGTGTATAGAATAAGAACAAAATTTTTCAGATGCCTGAGAAACCACATTTCAGATTGGAGAGTGTGCAGTAGAAGAGGAACCAGAAACAGGCTGAGATTGAGCTATTAGAGATGTTTGAGGAGTGCTAGAAGAATACTGTCATAGGAAAGAAAAAGGAGATACTTTCAAGGAGGGGAATGTGGTTAGTAGTGATGGATGCTGACCTGTTACTCCTTTAAATAATTCATATTTTCCCAAATATGAATAATATAGATATATCCTCTAAAAAGATGAATTATCAACAGAGTATAATGCTTCAAAAACAAATTGTTTCACAACACCTATGTCAAAAAGCTGGCAGCTTGAATGCAGCTAGAACTAGTCAAAAAAGAGAAAAGCCCATTGGTGTAGCCCAAAAGGAATCAGGTGCTATGATGAGTTCTTTGGTTAGAGCAGGTGTCGGGACTTTTAAATTGTGATGCCTGCTCATGGCCAAAGGTGCAGTAGAACCCTGACTAAAATTAGATTCTACCAGAGGGGCCAAGGCAGGAGTCACCAATGAGACAGAATGAAGGGGTAGGAGCAGAAAGAAGGCTGAGTTGCACCTGCCCACTGGTTAGGTAAAATTAAAACAGGTAGATTCTGCTGAGGAAGAATTGATGAAGAAACCTATGGGCTAAAACAAGCTAACAGAAAACCCTCTTGGATGGGGACATGTGGTGTTCTCAAGAGCCTTTGGTGGGAGTGGAAGAGAATAGGAAAGAACAAAGTATTGGAGGAGTATAATATTTAATTTTAAAGGATTAGTAGAGGAATAAAGTTTAAATACAGTTGTTAAAATGGGAAGGCAATCACGAGAGAAGTGGAGACATGGAAGAACGAAATTCAGGAGTGATGATGTCACACTGGGAAACCTGATCAAGATGGGAAGAAATGAAATAGTAATTCTATATAAAGTGTATGGAATGAAACCCACTTAGCAATTAACATATTGAATATGAATTTATATATTGAATATGAATTCTTTTCAAGATTGAAAGAATATCAAATTATGAAGAAAAAAATCCATATAGTTTACAAGAAACATATCTAGAATATAATAAAGGTTGAAAGCAAACAAATAGGAAAATAGATACATTAAGAAAACATATATAATATTGGAGCAAAGACCATATAAATGCAATAAAAAAACCCATTCTGAAAAGAGAAAAATAGGAGATACAGCTTTTCTGATCCATAGCATCTATAAAATACTGCTGGGCATGCATTGTGAAGGCTTGCCATCCTGGAGGATGGAGGAAGCTCGTGAATAACTTAGTGTTGTATCCTTTGGGAAGATCTTTGCTGTTCTTCTCAAACAGATCATTGGAGTACAGGCCTGCCTTGGGGTCTATAGAGCTTTCTTGAAAGTTTTGTGTTCTTGTTGCAGGTTTGGGGCTTGAATGTGTCCTGTGTTGAAGAAAAAAGATTTTTAAATGATAAAATAGTGGGGTTAGAGAAAGAGCTCTGCTCCTTGTAGTTATTCAGGCTCTAAACTAGTGACTTCTATTAATATATATATTGTTATCAGAGAGCAGAAGGGAAAAGGAAGTGGAAGATTGTGGGGAAGATTTTTATGGACCAGGACCCGCAGTAGTTTACATTACTTCTGCCTGTGACCAGAACTTAAGTCACATGTCTAAACCAATTCCAAGGGAGGCTGGAAACTACAGTCTAGCTGTATGTCCAAGAGAAAAGGGAGTCAGGTTTGGCAAGTGACTAGACAGTTTCTCCTTTATTTTGTCTATCTGTAATGCTATATCCTACCAATAGAGGATATATATAAAAAATTTCTATAAGCCTAGGGTACATTTGCAAACATGATTCATATAGTAAGCTCTAAAGAAAATCTAAGAAATTTATCTAAGGAGAGATCTACCTTAGGAGATTAAAGAATAACAAATTTCCAAATTGCCTTACCATGCTTGTCTTTCTTTAGCTGCATTTTACTATGATTACTAGGAGCTTTTCTATTTTGTCAGTAATTCATTTCTTGGTAAGTGTCTATTCTGTTGCTTATTGTTTTTAAAGCAATTTGAATTTCATTTTATTGTTCACCACAGGCTAATTTTTCTTTGTGGTTTTAAAATAAACCATGTTGAACTGAAGTAATGTAAAAGAAAAGTACTATAAAATGAATTGGTAGTATAAATAGGGTAGATATGAGTATTATTATGTATACTCAGAAATTGTTAACATTTTGGTTTTCTCCTAGATTCTGATGGAAGAAGGAAGAATATGTTCTTTAAAAAGCAGGCCAACATCTACTGAGAAAATCTGTCAGTATAATTGTTATAAGTTAATTTTATTTTATATGAAAAACTAACAAATAGAAATAAGTTAAATTTTAAGTGATTTTTTTTAGATCTTTGCCAACAAATATATATCCTAGATATTTTAGTACAACTAATGCAATTGACTCTTTAAAATCACCTTTATATTTTCTTAAATATACATAATGAGTACAGTAATGCATATGTACAATTTAGCAAATAATAAAACAGATAAGCCTTGTATTCACTAGGTAGCTTAAGAAACAATACATAATACTTTGGAAGATTTCTTCAATTGTATTTCAAATCCTGCCCTCTAGAGGTAACTATTATCTTGAATTTGTTTTTTGTTATAACACAGACTTTCATTGCTTTATTTTGAACTTTGTACACATTAATCCAACTCTATATATTTTTCTGCAACTTGCTTTTTTTTTTTTTTACCCAGTATTATATTTTCTGGTTCATCTGCTTTGAAACTTGTAGCTCTAGTACATTCATTATTTTTCCTGCTATACAGCATTCTGTTGTATGAATATACCACAACATATGCATCTTCTAACAATGGATATTTAGGTTGTTTTTAATATTTTGCTTAGGTTGTTTTGAGTATTTTCCTATGATGAACAATGCTACCTGGACTATTGCTGACATTTCTCCTTGCACACATACATAAAATGTTTCTCTAGGATATATTTCTAAGAGTAGAATTGCTAGACATACGATATGTACATCTTTGCAACTTCAAGGTAATGCAAAATTATTTTCCTAAATGGTTGTGCCGGTTGTACGCCTCTTAGCAAGGGGTAAGAGTCTTAGTTATTACACGTTTTCACTAACAATATCTCAGTCTTTTACTATTATTGGTAATCTGATAGCTCATTATAGTTCTAATTTTTATTTCTTTATTTACTTATTAGGTTAATTGCCCATTGATGTTTCATTTGTGAAATGTCATTTGCTCATGTTCCTTTTCTGAAGTTTGATTTTCTTCATGGGACGTGTCTGTATCTCATCCTCTATGTATTTTAAGTGTCCTCAATGCTGACTGCTTGTAGGCTTGTATGTATCAAATACTTCATATTTGAGTGATCTTTTAATTCTGTACTGTCTTTTTACAAACAAAAGTTTCATGTTGATCTGGTACTCTTTTAGGTATTCTGTGCTAGCATAGTCCTTTATGTTATCTGGTCTGATGGAATACCTTGAAACTTTTTATGATTTATTTTTTTGAATATATAAAATACTAGTCCAGTTTCTTTTTTTCCCTTTGGACAATGTTTTTTCTTTTCTATAGTTTACGTTCTGGGGTACATGCACGGAACATGCAGGTTTGTTACATAGGTACACATGTGTCATGGTGGTTTGTCGCATCTATCACCCCATCATCTACATTAGGTATTTCTTTTAATTCTATTCCTCCCCTATCCCCGCATCCCCTGTTATCCCTCCACTAGGCTCCCACCCCTGCAACAGGCCCTTGTGTGTGATGTTCCCCTCCCAGTGTCCATGGGTTCTTATTGTTCAACACTCACTTATGAGTGAGAACATGAGGTGTTTGGCTTTCTGTTCTGGTGTCAGTTTGCTGAGAATGATAGTTTCCAGTTCATCTATGTCCCTGCAAAGAACATGAACTCATCCTTTTTTATGGCTGCACAGTATTCCATGGCGTATATGTGTCACCTTTCCTTTATCCAGTCTATCATTGATGGGCCTTTCTTTGAGTTGGTTCCAAGTCTTTGCTATTGTGAACAGTGCTACAATAAACATATGTGTGGATGTGTCTTTGTAATAGAATGATTTATAATCCTTTGGGTATAAAACCCAGTAATGGGATTGCTGGATCAAATGCTGTTTCTGGTTCTAGATGCTTGAGGAATCGCCACAATGTCTTCCACAATGGTTGAACTAATTTCCACTTGCATCAACAGTGTAAAAGAATTCCTATTTCTCCACATCCTCTCCAGCATCTGTCATCTCCTGACTTTTTAATGATCGCCATTCTAACTGGCGTGAGATGGTATCTCAATGTGGTTTTGGTTTGCATTTCTCAAATGACCAGTGATGATCATCTTTTCATATGTTTGTTGCTGCATAAATGTCTTCTGTCTTCTGGTCTGTATCTCTGTTTTGGTACCAGTACCATGCTGTTTTGATTACTGTAGCCTCGTAGTATAGTTTGAAGTCAGGTAGTGGATGCCTCCAGCTTTGTTTTTTTTTTGTTTTTTTTGTTTGTTTTTTCGTTTTTTTGGTTTTTTTTCTTAGGAGTGTCTGGGCTCTTTTTTGGTTCCATATGAAGTTTAAGTGTTTTTTTCCAATTCTGTGAAGAAAGTCAATGGTAGCTTGATGGGGATAGCATTGAATCTATAAATTACTTTGGACAATATGGCCATTTTTAAGATATTGATTCTTCCTAACCATGAGCATGGAATGTTTTTCCATCTGTTTGTGTCCTCTCTTACTTCCTTGAGCAGTAAACAGATGGAAAAACATTCCATAGATTGGTTTGTATCCTTATCCTCCCTGCCCTGTTTCATTCTGCAACATGAGTGGTTTTTTTTCTGTTTGTTGTTGTTGTTGTTGTTGTTTGTTTGTTTGTTTGTTTTTGCTGCTTTCTGGTTTGTCATTCCAGTCCATGTTTTTAAAATAAATCCTAAAAATATATAAGGACTTGCATAATCCATGAGTCTCAGTTTCCTGCCTTTCTCTAAATGTAATATAGAACACTTTATAAAAGAATTAAGTGAATTTATTTATTTAATAAGAAATCTTATAGAGTCTTCTGTGTTAGTGGTAGATATTTCTTCATCCTTTACTTATGACTACTTAGTAGTGCATTACATACATGAACTGTTTTTTCAGTCAACATTTGGGCTATGCCAAGTATATTTACTAGTACTATAAGTAAACAACTTTGTATAATGTTTCTTATTTGTGGAGGTATATTTTCAGGGTAATTTCTGGGAGTGGAATTGTTGAGTTAAAGGAGAAATATGCTGGTATTTGATAGATATTGCCAAATTTCAATTTATATATATATATTTCCAAGTATTTTGTGGAAATTTTGGCAATTTTAATAGCAGTGTGCATTCTATAACATAGCCTCATCAACAGGGATTGTGGTCAAATGTAGGAGTTTTTCTGAATCTCACAGGGGAACAGTTAGATAAGTTTTAGTTTGCACTTTGCTATGAGTGAAGTTGAGCATCTTTTAAAAATGTTAATTGGCTATTTGCAATTCTTGTTCTGTGAATTCTCTATTCATATCTTTTGCCCACTTGTGTTTGGCCTTTTTTTCTTTATATTTAAGAGCTCCTTATATATTAAAAAGATGTAGATGGAGGGTGGAACAAGATGGCAGAATAGAAGACACTACCTGCAAGCACACCAATTTAACAACTATCTACACACACAAAAAAACCACCTTCATAAGAACTGCGTAAGAGCACCCAGAGTACGTGGTTTTAATTTTATATCACTGAGAGAGGTACTAAACAGGTAGGCAAACATTCTTGAGTCACTGACACCACCCTTCCCCCATTCCCTTGCAGTGGTGACATGGTGTGGAGAGTGATTCTGTGTACTGGGGAGAGGGATAGTCAGTGCAGGAATTTTGAGGCACTGAACTCAATGCTGTCTTGTTATAACAGAAAGCAAAATTGGACCAAACTCAGCCAATGCCTACCCATGGAGGGAGTGTTTAAACCCGCCTTAGCCAGAGGGGAATTCCTGATCCTAGTGATCAATACTTGGGTTCCCATAAGCCCCCTATTATAGGCTAAAGTGCTCTGGTGCTCTAATTAAATTTGAAAGGCAGTCTCGGCCACAAGGACTGCAACTCCTAGGTAAGTCCTAGTGCTGAACTAGGCCCAGAGACTGTGGACTGGGGGTAGCACATGTTCTATTGAGACACCAGTGGGGTAGCTAAGGGAGTGTGGCAGTCACCCCTCCCCTAACCCAGACTGCTCAGCTTGCAGCTCCAGAACAGACCCTTTCCCTCTGCTTGAGGAGAGGAGAGGGAAGAGTGGGAGGACTTGGTCTTGCATCCTGGATACCAGATTAGCCACAGTAAGATAGGGCACTGGTCAGAGTCATGATGCCCCCCACCGCTTTCCAGGCCCTAGCTCCAAGGTGACATTTCTAGACACACCTGGAGCCAGAAGGACACCTATAGCCTTGAAGGGAAGGACCCATTCCTGGCAGGATTCATCACCTGCTAACTGAAGAGCCCTGGGGCCCTGAATAACCGTCAGTGATACCCAGGGACTGCATCGAGGGCTTTGGGTTAGACTCTGAAACTTGTTGGCATTAGGTCAGTCTCAGTACATTCCCAGATGTACTGGCTATTAGGACAAGACTCCTCACTTGAGAAGAGTAGAAAAAAGTAAAGGGGACTTTGTCTTGTACCTTTAGGTACCAGCATAGCCATGAGGGTAGAGCACCAAGTAGGTTCTTGGGGTCTCTGATTTCAGGACTTGGCTCTTGGATGGCATTTCTGAACCTGCCCTGGACCAGAGGGGAGCCTACTGCCCTGAAAGGTGACTCCCAGGCCAGGCATCATTCACCACAAGCTGACCAAAGAACCACTTGGTCTTAAGGGAACATCAGTGGAACTCTGGCAGTATTCCTTGTGGGCCTGGGTTGTGGTGACCATGGGATGAGATTTGTCTGCCTTTGGAAAGGGAAGAGTGGGAAGGACTGTGTCTTGCAGTTTGAATGTAAGCTCAGCCCCAGTAAAATAGAATACAGGTAGACTTCTATAGTTTGTGACTGTAGTCTCTGGTTTCCGGCTCTGAGGCAGTACTTCTGGATCCACCTGGGGCCTGGAGGAACTTATTACCTTGAAGGGAAGGACACAGGCCTGGCTGGCTTTGCCACCTGCAGATTATAGAGCCCTAGGACCTCGAGAAAGCATAGGCATAACCAGGTAGTTGTTGCAGTGGACCTTGTTTGAGAACCAGTGCTGTGCTTGTTTAGCATCTGACCGAATATAGTCCTGATGGTTGTAGCCATGGGGATGCTTATGTCACTCCGCCCTAAACTTCAGGTGGCTCAGAAAAGAGAGAGAGACTGTTCATTTGGAAGAAGGTAAGGGCAATGATAAGTCTCTGCTTGGTAATGCAGAAAATTTTCCCAGATACTGTCTAAGACAATCAAGGCGGTATGTCTACAAGTCTGCAAGAATCACAGCATTACTGGGCTTGGGGTGCCCCTAAAGCAGAATCAGCTTAGATCTCAACACCCAAGTCCTTCTTGAATTCCTGGAAAGTGTTCCCAAGATGGGTGGGAACAAGTCCAGACAGTGAAGACTGCAATAAGTAGCTAACTCTTCAATGCCAAGATACAAACAAACATCTACCATCCAGGAAAATGACTTCACCAGCTGGACTAAATAAGGCACCAAGGACAAATCCTGGAGAAATGGACATATGTGACCTTTCAGAGTATTCAAAATAACTGTTTTGAGGAAAATGAAATTCAAGAAAACAAAGAGAAAATTCAGAAATCTATCAGACAAATTTAACAAAGAGATTGAAATAATTAAAAAGAATCAAGCACCAATTCTGGAGCTGAAAAAATGCAATTGACATATTGAAGAATGTGTTAGAGTCTTAATAGCATAATTGATCAAGCAGCAGAAAGAATTAATTGATCAAGCAGCAGAAAGAATTAATTGATCAAGCAGCAGAAAGAATTAATTGATCAAGCAGCAGAAAGAATTAATTGATCAAGCAGCAGAAAGAATTAGTGAGCTTGAAGCCAGACAATTTGAAAATATACTGTCAGAGGAAACAAAAGAAAAAAATAAAAAAGAATGAAGTGTGCCTACAGGATCTAGAAAATAGCCTCAAAAGGACAAATCTAAGAGTTATTGGCCTTAAAGAGGAGGTAGAGAGGGGTAGAAAGTTTATTCAATGGGATTAATAGTAGAGAACCTCCCAAACTTAGAGAAACATATCAATATCCAGGTATAAGAAGGGTTATAGAACACCTAGCAGATTTAACCCAAAAAAGACTACCTCAAGGCGTTTAATAAACAAATTTCAAGGATAAAGAAAGGATCCTAAAAGCAGCAAGAGAAAAGAAACAAATAACAAACAGTGGAGCAGCAATATGTCTGACAGCAAACTTTTCAGTGGAAGTCTTGCAAGCCAGGAAAGAGTGGCATGACGTATTTAAAGTGCTGAAGGAAAAAAAAAACTTTTACCCTAAAATAGTATCTCCAGTGAAAATCTCTCTCAAACACAAAGTAGAAATAAAGACTTCCCAGACAAACAAAAGCTAAGGGATTACCAACACCAGTCCTGTTCTACAAGAAATGCCAAAGTGAGTACTTCAGTCAGAAAGAATAAAGTTAATGAGCAAGAAGAAATCATCTGAAGGTACAGAACTCGCTGGTAAACAGAAAGTACACAAAAACAGAATATCATAACACTGCAAATGTGGTATGTAAACCACTCATATCTGAAGTAGAAACACTAAATGATGAACTAGTCAAAAATAACTGTAACAACTTTTCAAGCCATAGAGTATGTAATAAGATGTAAATAGAAACAACAGAAAGTTAAAAAGTGAGGGAGCGAAGTTAAGGGGTAGAATTTTTATTAGTTTTCTTTTTGCTCATTTGTTTATGCAAACAAGTTATTAGCTTAAAATAATGGGTTATAAGATTGTATTTGCAAGTCTTATGATAAACCAAAATCATACAACAGATACACAAAAAATAAAAAATAAGAAAATATATTAACAGAGAGAATTACCTTTATGAAAAGAAAGACAAGAAGGAAGGAAAGACAAGATGACCACAAAAGAGCCAAAAAACAGTTAACAAAATAGCAGCAGTAAGTCCTTACTTATCAATAATGACATTGACTGTCAATGGATTAAACTCTCCAATCAAAAGACACAGAGTAGCTGAATGGATAAAAAACAAAACCCAATGATCTGTTGCGTATAAGAAACACATTTCACCTATAAAGAGGGACATAGACTGAAAACAAAGGGATGGAAAAAGACATTGCAAGCCAATGGAAACCAAAAAAGAGCAAGAGTAGCTATATGTATATTAGACAAAATAAATTTCAAGGCAAAAATTGTAAGAGACAAAAGAAGGTCATTATATAATCCCTGATGCAATTAATGAAACTTAATCCCTAATGCAACAGTGTTAAGAGGTGAGACCATTAAAGAGGTAGGTCATGAGGGTTCCACGCTCATAAAAGGGGTCAATTCAGAACGAGGATAAAACAATTTTAAATATATATGCACCCAACACTGAGGCACCCAGATAGATAAAGCAAATATTATTAGAGTGAAAGAGGGAGAGATAGACCACAATACAATAATAGTTGGAGACTTCAACATTCCACTTTCAACATTAGACAAATCTTCCAGAAAGAAAAACAGTGATTAAATACCAGACTTCATCTTTACTATAGACCAAATGGACCTGATAGATACTTGCAGAACATTTCATCCAGTGGCTAAATAATAGACATTCTTTTCCTCAGCATGGATTATTCTCAAAGATAGCCATATGTTAGGCAACAAAACAAGTCTTAAAACATTTAAAAAAATTGAAGTGATACCAAATGTCTTTTCTAACTACAATGGAAGAAAACTAGAAATCAATAATGAGGAATTTTGGAAACTATACAAATACATGGAAATTAAACAATTTATACCTGAATGACCAGTAGGTCAATGCAGAAATTAAGAAGGAAATTGAAAAATTTCTTGAAACAAATGATAATGGAAACACAATATACCAAAACCTGTGGGATACAAAAGCAGTACTAAGAAGGAAGTTTGTCACTTTAAAAGCCTACATCAAAAAAGAAGAAAAACCACAAATAAACAACTTTGGCATATATCTTAAAGAACTAGAAAAGCAAGGGCAAACTAAACCCAAAATTAGTAGTACAAAAGAAATAATAAGGATTAGAGTAGAAATAAATGACATTGAAATGAAGCAAACAGTTCAAAAGATCAATGAAATGAAAAGTTGGTTTTTGAAAAATTAAAATTAACAAGCATTTAACTATACTAAGAAAAAAGGAGATAACTAAATAAAATCAGAGATGAAAAAGGAGAGATTATAACTGATAACACAGGAATTTAAAGGATCATTAGTGGCTACTGTGAATGCCTATATGTCAATAAATTAGAAAATCTAGAAGAAATGGATGAATTCTTAGACACACTCAAGTCTACCAAGACTGAACCATCCAAAACCTGAATAGTCCCATAACGCTTAACTATATTGAAGTTATAATTAAAAGTCTCCCAGTAAAGAAAAACCTAGGACTTGAAGGCTTCACTGCCAAATTCTACCAAACATGTAAAGAAGAACTAATACCAATCCTACTAAAAATAGTCTGAATAATGGAGGAGGACAGACTACTTCCAAACCCATTCTACAATGCAATATTACCCTGATACCAAACCCAGACAAAGACATCCAGAAAAGAAAACTACATGTTAATGTCTCTGATGAATATTGATGCAAAAATCTTCAACAAAATACTAGCAAACTGAATTCAGCAGTACATTAAAAAGATCATTCATATGACCAAGTGAGATTTATCCCTGGGATATAAAAATGGTTCAAGATATACAAATCAATCAATGTGATACATAATAACAACAGAATGAAGGACAAAAAACATGAACATTTCAATTGATGCTGAAAAAGCATTTGATAAAATTTAACATCCCTTCCAAAAAAACTGAGTATAGAAGGAACATACCTCAACATAATAACAGCCATATATGACAGACCCATAGTTAGTATTATACTTAATGGGGAAAAACTGAAAAGCTTTCTCTAAGATCTGGAACATGACAAGGATGCACACTTTCATTTTTATTCAACATAGTACTGGAAGGTCTATCTAGAGCATGAGATGAGAAAGAAACGGCATCCAAATTGGAAAGAAAGAAGTCAAACTATACATGTTTGCTGATGTGGTCTTATATTTAGAAAAACCTAAAGACTCCACCAAAAACCTGTTAGATCTGATAAACAAAATCAGTAAAGTTGCAGGAGGCAAAATCAACACACAAAAATCAGTATCATTTTTATATGCCATCAGCGAACAATCTGAAAAAGAAATTTTAAAAGTAGTTCTGTTTACAGTAGCCAAAAATAAAATTAAGTACCCAGGAATTAACCAAAGAAGTGAAAGAGCTCAATAATAAAGACTATAAAACACTGATGAAAGACATTGAAGAGGACACCAAAACATGGAAAGATATTCCCTGTTCATGGATTACAAGAATCAATATTGTTTAAAATGTCTACACTACCCTAAGCAATCTGCAGATTCAATGCAATCCCTATCAAAATACCAATGACATTATTCATAGAAATTGAAAACCCAATCCTCAAATTTATATGGAACCACAAAAGACCAAGACTAGCCAAAGCTATCCCAAGCAAGAGGAACAAAACTGGAAGAATAGCATTACCTGACTTAAAATTATACTACAGAGCTATACTAACTAAAACAGCATGGTACTGGCATAAAACAGACACATAGGCCAATAGAACAGAATAAATAACCCAGAAACAATTCCACGCATTACCAGTGAACTCATTTTTGACAGAGGTGCCAAGAACATGCACTGAAGAAAAGATAGTCTCTTCAGTGAATGGTGCAGGGAAAACTGGGTATCTGTATGCATAAGAATGAAACAAGACCCCTGTCTCTCACCATATACAAAAATCAAAATAAATTAAAGATTTAAATCTAAGACCTTGAACTATGAAAGTACTACAAGGAAACATTGAGGAAATTCCCCAGGACATTACTTTGGGTAAAAATTTTTGAGTAATACCCCACAAGCACAGGGAACCAAAGCAAAAATAGGCAAATGGGATCACATCAAGGTAAAAAGTTTCTACACAACAAAGGAAACAATAAAGTAAAGAGACAACCCACAATGGGAGAAAATATTTGTAAATTACCCATCTGACAAGGGATTAATAAACAAAATATATAAGGAATTCATACAGCTATATAGGAAAAAAATCTAATTATCTGAATAAGAATGGGCCAAATATTTGAATATACATTTCTCAAAAACAGACATACACATGGCAAAAAGGCATATGAAAAGGTGCTCAACATCATTGATCATCAAAAAAATACAAATCAAAAGTACGAGATAGCATCTCACCTCTGTTAAAATGATTTATATCTAAAAGGCAATAACAAACACTGGTGAGGATATGGAGAAAGGGAACCCTTACACACTATTGATGGTAACATAAATTAGTACAACCACTATGGAGAATGGAGGTTCCTCAAAAAACTAAAAATAGAGCTATCATATGATCAAGCAGTCCCACTGCTGGGTATATACCCAAAAGAAAGGAAATGAGTATATTGAAGAGATATCTGCACTCCCATGTTTGT
This sequence comes from Cacajao melanocephalus, assembly GCA_963573385.1. Lineage (NCBI taxonomy): Eukaryota > Metazoa > Chordata > Mammalia > Primates > Pitheciidae > Cacajao > Cacajao melanocephalus. The sequence goes on along the minus strand of CAUYLG010053959.1, from coordinate 17,035 downwards.
TGCAGCACTGTTCACAATAACCAAGATTTAGAAGCAACCTGTATCCATCAACAGATTAATCGTTAAAGAAAATGTGGTACTTGTACACAATCTAATAATTGAATTATACATAATCTAATGCTAACAATTATCACTGTTTTATAATGTTTGATTTCTTGAGAAGTTACACCCCTCCTTGCATTTTTTAGAGTTTTTTTGTGGTTATTCTTGATTACTTCTTCATATAACCTTTAAAATCAACTTGCCTAACTCCAGAGAACATCACAAAAAAAGAATGATCCTGTGATTTGCAACAGTATGGGTAGAACTGGAGGTTATTAAGTTTCATTGAAACTAGCCAGACACAGAAAGAAAATCAACACATGTTCTCACTTATTTGTGGGATCTAAAAATCAAAACAGTTGAACTCATGGAAATAAGAATGTAGAAGAATGGTTACTAGAGGCTAGGAAGGGTGTTGAGGGGGGCGGTCAGGAGGGTGGTGATGGTTAATGGGTACAAAAAATGAATTAGGATGAATAAGACCTAGTATTTGCTAGCACAACAGGGTAACACAGTCAATAAAAATTGAATTGTACTGTTTAAAATAATAAAAACAATGTAATTAGATGATTTGTATGACAAAGAGTCACTGAATGGGGGATGAATACCCCAGTTTTCATGTGATTATTATACATTTTATCCCTGTATCAAAACATCTCGAGTACCCCATAAGTATATATGCCTACTATTTATCCACCAAGGTTAAAACTTAAAAAAAAAAAGTATGTTTTGTGATATGTGGCAAATGTTTTCTTCTAGTTTAATATTGGTTTTTGATTTATTTTTTCTTTGCATATAGTGTCTCTTGCTTTGCAGAAGGCTTCTTTAGTTAAATGTATCAATTTTTTCTTTTATTTATGGATTTAATTAGACTCTCCACACTTCCAAGTTGTAAATGAATTTACCATAGTTTCTTCTAGGATTAGTATGCTTCTCTATTTTTAAATTTACTTCTTTAATCCATTTGGAGTTTAAGTTGATTTAAGGTATAAGGTTTCTATCAGTCCAAGTTTTAAAAATACATCTTTTCCCTAGATGTATTTTTGGGATACTACCTTTTGTATTTGTGATAACTACCTTTTTTAGATATTAACTTTCCATATGTAGCCGACCTATTTTGTGGCTTTCTAATTGTTTAATTGGTCTTTCCTAATTTTCATGTGCCAATACCATACCACTTTTATTATCATTGTTTTATAAATGTTCAATTTCTTGAAGAATTACATGCCCCTTTGCACTTTTTAAAAAGCTTTTTTTTTTGGTTATTCTTGGATTGCTTTTTCATTTAACCTTTTAAATCAATTTGCTTAACTCCAAAAGAAAAACTTCAATTTTTATTAGGAAACTGTTAACTGTCTGTATTAATTTAGTGTGATTATTATCCTAATGATGTTGAGTAGTCTTATCTAAGGACATGGGATGTCTTTTCATTAATTCAGCCTAGTTTTATATATTTAGTAGTTGCTTAAAACACCTTTAAGCACTTTCCTGAAGTTTTCCCCACATAGATTCTGCATGTTTCTTGTTAGATTTATCTGTTGTGCTTTTTGACACACACACACACACACACATTCAGACACACCCCTACTTTAGCATGAATATACATCCTGTGTTTCTATATTAAGATTCTGTATTTGGGGCTTAGGCTCACGTGTGGTTTTTTTCATTTTACCAAGAGGTTTTTTGTTTTTTTTTTTTTGTTTTCTTGTGAGGTAGTTTTGATGAGACAGTAATGTGGGAGAGAATGATTCTTAGCATCTGTGGGAATTATTATTAATTTTTATTCATATGTCTTTTTGCATTATTGTTGCAAAAAGGCATGCCACATAAAATTTATCTTCTCAACAGTTTCCAGGTGTACAATACAACATTGTCAACCACATGCACATTGTTGTGCAACAGACCCTCGTCCTGTCTCTTACACCCCTAAGCAACAATTTCGTACCTCCCACTCCCCCCAGCCCCTGACATTACGATTTTACTTTCTGTTTCTATATTCTACTTATATACCTAGAAAGTGAAATCATGTAGTATTTGTCTTTTTGTGACTGGCTTGTTTCACTTAGCATAATGTCCTTAAGATTCATCCACATTGTAGTATATAACAAGATTTCCTTCTTTTTCATTGCTGAATAGTATTCAGTTGTACGTGGATACCATATTTTCTTTATCCATTCTTCCAGTGATGGTCATTTAGGTTGTTTCTGCCTCTTGGCTATTACGAATGATGCTACATTGAACATAAGTATGCAAATATCTCTTCTAGATCCTGCTTTCATTTATTTTAGATACATACTCAGAAGTTATATTGCTGGATTATATGGTAGTTCTAGTTTTATTTTTTTTAGAAATCTTCATATCATTTCCCATACTTGCTGCCATTTTACATCCCTACCAGCAGCACAAAAAGATTCCAATTTTTCTACATCCTTGCCAATATTTATTATTTTCTTTTTTTACTGGTGGTGGTCACCCTAAGAGGTGTGAGGTGATATTTCATTTTGATATAGATCTTTTTAAATGGTGAATTTTACTAATTGATTTTCTAATTTGGACCATCTTGGCATTCCTGTAATAAATTTCATTAAGTCCTTACGTGTTATGATTCTTTGCTATTCTTTTTATTCTGTTCTTCTAAAAAATTTAATACTTTTTAATTACAAGATTTTTGTATTGGTATTCATAAGTGAGATTTCCCTGTAGAGAGAGTGTGTATGTGTATGTGCTATCTTTATCAGATTTTGATATTGATGTTATACCAGATACACAAAAGTTTTTAAATGTACATAAAGGCAAAAATTGAGGCCATTTGAAAGCCTTCTTGGAACTTGAGTGTTTTGCTTCTTCTCTATCCCAATTTCACTGCTTTACTGCAGATCATAATCACTTCATACTTATTCAGTTAATCTTCTAACTGACTTGATTTTATTGTCTCACCTTTGTTTAATTCATTCTTAGGTGACATCATGGATGATCTAAAATGTACCTCCATTAATATTTAGAAATATTTGCACATTCTTTTCCCTCTGTCCCATATGTTAGTTTTTCATCTTGTCTCTGAAAATTGTTTATTCATCATTTAAAACCTACTCCCTATACTTGTGTTTTCTCTATAAATTGTCACCAAATCTCTTTCCCTAGAATTCATCACACTTAGCTGTCTACTACTTTTGTATCTTCTATGATGTTACATCTTAATTTGTGACTTAAACTTATATCTTTCTTCACTAAAAGATTCTGAACACTTTGAGGGTTGTGACCATGTGTCCCTAATAACTATCACAGTGTCTTACATAAAGTAGTTACTTTTTAGTTTTCTTTTAAAAAATTTTTTTTCCATAAGTTACTGGGGTACAGGTGGTATTGGGTTACACGAGGAAGTTCTTTAGTGGTGATTTGTGAGATTTTGGTGCGCCCATCACCCGAGCAGTATATACTGCACCATACTGGTAGTCTTTTATCCCTCTCTCCCTTCCCATTCTTCCTCTCAAGTTCCCAAAGTTCATCGTATCATTCTTATGCCATTCTGTCCTCATAGCTTTGCTCCTACATATCAGTGAGAACATACAATGTTTGGTTTTCCATTCCTGAATTATTTCGCTTAGAAGAATAGTCTCCAGTCTCATCTGGGTCACTGCAAATGCTGTTAATTAATTCCTTTTTATGGCTGCATAGTATTCTATCATATATATAGAGCACAGTTCCTTTATCTGTTTGTTGTTTGATGGGCATTTGGGTTGGTCATGATTTTACAATTTTGAATTACGCTGTTATAAACATGTGTGTGCAAGTATGTTTTTCTAATAATGACTTCTTTTCCTCTGGGTAGATATCCAGTAGTGGGACTGCTGAACCAAATGCTAGTTCTACGTTTAGTTCTTAAAGGAATTTTCATGCTGTTTTCCATAGTGGTTGTACTAGTTTACATTCCCACCAGCAATGTGGAAGTGTTCCCTGTTCACTGCATCTACGCCAACATCTGCATTTTGGTTTTTTGATTATGCCATTCTTGCAGGAGTAAGGTTAGTTATTGCACGGTGGTTTTGATTTGCATTTCCCCAATCATTAGTGATGTTGAGGATTTTTTTACTATGTTTGTTGGCCATTTGTATATCTTCCTTTGAGAATTGTCTATTCATGCCGTTAGCTCACTTTTCAATGGGATTAGTTTTATTCTTACAGATTTGTTTGTGTGCCTTGTAGATTCTGGATATAGGTCCTTTGTCAGATGTGAAGATTTTCTCCCACTCTGTGGGTTGTCTGTTGACCCTGCTGACCGTTCTTTTTGTTGTGCAAAAGCTCTTTAGTTTAATTAGGTCCTGGCTATATATTTGTTTTTATTTCATTTGCGTTTGGGTTCTCAGTTATGAAATCCTTGCTTGAACCAATGTCTAAAAGGGTTATTCATGTTATCTTCTAGAATTTTTACAATTTCAGGTCTTTTCAAAGCATCCAATTTAATACATTTTCAGTATCTGCTTAATATTGTTAGATCGGGTCTTAGGTTCCTAAGTCCTTAATCCATCTTGAGTTGATTTTTGTATAAGGTGAGAGGTGAGGATCCAGTTTCATTCTCCTACATGTGGCTAGCCAATTATCTCCTACATGTGGCTAGCCAACTATTTGTTATAAAGGGTTTCTTTTATCCTCTTTGTTTCTGTTTGCTTTGTTGAAGATCAGTTGGCTGTAAGTATTTGGGTTTATTTCTGGATTCTCTATTCTGTTCCATTGGTCTGTGTGCCTATTTTTATACAGTACCATACACATCTCATGCTCATGGATGGGTAGAATCAATACTGTGAAAATGACCATACTGCCAAAAGCAATGTACACATTCAATGCAATCGCCATCAAAATACCACCATTATTCTTCACAGAATTAAAAAAAAAAAAAGATTCCAAACTCCATATGTAACCAAAAAAGAGCCCACATAGCCAAAGCAAGACTAAGCAAAAATAACAAACCTGGAGGCATCACACTACTTCATTTCACAGCATACTATAAGGCCATAGTCCCCAAAATAAGTGTTTAATTGTACTTACTTTCATTTGCATGCCCTTTTCTGCACTGTTAAAGGTGAGAGCATTCATTTAACAGACAATTTTCTTCCTTTCTGATGACTATGGATTTATGGTACCTATGGACTGAATGAACCTTATTGGGATGAAATGCCCTTAAATTATGTTGTTGGTAGTACTATCCTACCCTTCACTTTTGTGTAGTCTGCTTTCTTTTGTCAGGGATAAACCTGCTTTGTGGGGGTATAAATTTCCTTCTAGAATGATGAAATAAGAATATCAGGAGTATCAGAGTTCAGCTAAGTTCTCTCTGCCCCTCCACTGACTGAAACTAGATTCTATTACAGAGCGCATCAATAGTGGCCTCAGGTAATCATGGTTTGCTGCATATAGGAGGACATGTAATCTGGTATGTGTTGTTGTTTCATGTTCTGCAGCCTTTTGCTTCTCTTGATAGCTGAACCATTTTCGTAAACAAAGGAACAGAAGTGGTTGAAGCTATGGTTGCTCTTTGTAGTTTAGGCATAGTAGAGAGCCATGACCTATATCCCAATCCCATTTTAAAACTTTATTTGCAATTGTAAACTAACAATATTAAGCAGATACTGAAAATGTATCAAACTGGATGCTTTGAATAGGTTTTATTCACAGGGTTTGATTGCACAGTAAACTTTCATTTACTAGATTGGCAAATGTCTGATGTGTTAGGACTTAATAAACTTGGATAACTCTTCCTTCCCTCAGGTTAACACTTTAAATTATTTGTTCATAAAATATAATTCATATGTTGGAAAAATCAATCCAATTTCCTCTATTCTGTTTTCTTCACTTACATTATATATACTTATTTTATTTGTGGATACAAATCTTTTAAGAGTAGAATAAACCCATAAACTGTCAGAATGTAAGGTGCCAAGTATCCACGATTTTAACTAATTTTGTCACATTTTAAAGTGTTGTGTGTTGTTAGCTAAATTTGTTTTATCAGCAGTTAACTCCTGCTTGGGATATGTATGTTGTAGAGTATTAATAAATACCATTATTCATGTATTAAACCTTTATTTTTCAGCTCTTGATTCTGCACAGAGTAGTCGGTCTACCAGTTACTCTCCAAGACCAACAGACAGCTGTTTCAGTTCTAGTTCAGATTTGGTAAGTTATGCTTGTTTTGCTTATTAATTTATGCTATATTAATAATCGTTTTTCTAATAGTCTAGCTTTACCTTATAAAAATGTTGAGTCAATAAATAGTGGAAATAAAAAATTAATATAAACAAAAATAGTAACAAAAGTAAACAAAGATATGTACAAGTATTTAAAAACATAGGAAAGAAAAATGTAAATAAAAATGTAAAATAAGAACGTAAATGAATACTATTCCTCACACTTATAAAAATAATGCTTTCATTGCTATTTACAAAACACTTTTTACCGACATATATATGTGTATACACACACACACACATACACACACACACTTATGTGTGTACAGTTTATCCTTGAACAATACAGGGATTAGGGATGCCGCCCAGTCAAAAATCTGAGTAAAATGTTTGACTCCACAGAACTTAACTATTAATAGCTTACTGTTAGCGAGAATCCTTACTGATAACATATGCAGTTGATTAGCACATATTTTGTTTGTTGTATGTATTATATACTGTATACAATAAAGTAAGCTAAAGAAAAGAAAATGTTACTAAGAAAATCTTAGGAAGAGAAGATATATTTACTATTTAAGTAGGAATCGATCATCATAAAAGTTGTAATCCTCATCATCTTCACATTGAGTAGGATGAAGAGGAGGAGGGAGAGGCAGTGTTGGTTTTGCTGTCTCATTGGTATCAGAGGCAGAAGAGGGTGGAGGAGGTAGAATGTGGGGCAGGAGAGGCCGGCACACTTCGTGTAACTTTATGGAAATACATCATTATTTCTGTCTGACTTTTGATTTTTTGTTTCTTTAGTATGTTTTCACATGGTACCAATCCTTCTTCTACTGTTTACTTTAGCTTCACAGTCTGTATCATAGAAGGGTCTATGTCATAAAAGAAGCCAAAAGGGTCTTGAGTAATCAACACTTCTGCCAGATTGTCTGTCAGTTTGTTTTCTGGCACTGCTTCTTTTATGTCTTCTTCCTTGTTGTCTATAACTGGTTGTTAAGCATTCATCTCCATCAAGTTGTCTTCCTTTAATTCCTCTGGTGTTGTGTCTGTTAGCTCTTTAATTTTTCTAAGCCCCATTGAAACCCTTCACCTCTCATCTTTTTTTTGCTGTATCCACAATCTCTTTCATGATTTTCTTGATGAGCTCTTGTAAATTTTATGAAGTCATGTTAGACATCTGGAACAGTTTTCTCCTACAGGGATTTCTTTTCTGAGTCTTGATGACTTTCATGGCTTTTTCTGTAACAGTAATGGCATCTTCAATGGCATCATCCTTCCAGACTTTTATGATGTTCTCTCTGTTGGGTTCTCTTCCATTTCATTGACCATCCTTTCCATAGAGCACAATGTATAATGAACCTTAAAGGTCATTGTGACCCCCTGATCTAGAGGCTGAAAATGTGCTTGGAAACACATAAACTACTTTAATGCCTTTGGTGTTGAACTCATGGGATTCTGGGTGACCAGGGGCATTGTCAATATCAAAATAACTTTAAAAGGCAGTCCCTTACTGGAAAAGCACTTACTGATTTCAGGGACAAAGCACTGATGGAACCAATTCGGAAAAAGGGTTCTTGTTTTACAAGCCTTCCTGTTGTGTTACCAAGAAACTGGCAATTGGTGTTTATCTTTTCGTTCAAAGCTTGAGGGTTAGCAGCATTATAGATAAGGGCAATCTTGGTCATAAACCTGACTGCATTAGACAAAACAGTAGAGTTAGCCTATCCAATCATGCCTTAAATTCTGGTGCTTGCTTCTCTTTCTTACTAATAAATATCCTATGTGGCATTTTTTTTTCCTGGAATAGGGCTCTTTTGTTCCCATTAAAAACTTGTTTAGGCAGATACCCTTTTTCCTCAGTGATTTTTCTTTAATGGAATCTGGGAATGTCTCTGCTGCTTCTTGGTCCACAGAAGCTGCTTCTCCTATTGCCTTTACAATTTTTAAGCAAAACCTATTTCTAAAATTATCAAACCATCCTTTGCTGGCATTAAATTCTCCAGCGTTAGATCTTTCACCTTCCTTTTGGTTTAAGTTGTCATAAAATGGCTTCACAAATCTTGAATCATATTACAGTCTAAAGGTCTGCTTTTCTCATAGCAATCCTGCACCCACATAAAAGCCACATTTTTAATACAACATTAAAAGGTATTTCACAAAAAGTACATTTTCTTTCACAAGTTTCCTTTCCTTTTTTTTAAAGAACTATACTTAGAGTTAACTTTTACTAGTGTATATATAAACTCATGCAAATGAGGCCTTAGGAAGGTGGTGTTGACTGTGTTTCAGTAGTGTGTTCTCAACACTATATTACAGTGTTCTCTATTTGTTAACTAGTTTCATTTCCTGAAATAAAATAGCAAGTAATGCATCTCTAAAGGATCCTGCTTAGATTTACATTTTAAATGTGTATGCAGAAACATATTATGATAAGTACTTATGAACAAAGGTAAGAAATATCACTTAGGTGGGCATGGTGGCTCATGCTTGTAATCCCAGCATTTTGGGAAACTGAGGTGGCCAACTGCTTGAGCCCAGCAGTTCGTGACCAGCCTGGGCAACACGGTGAAAACAAATACAAAAAATTAGCTAGACATGGTGGCATGTGCCTGTAGTCACAATTACTGGGGAAGCTGAGATAGGAGAATCACCTGAGCCTGGGAGGTTGAGGTTGCAGTGAGCCATGATTGTGTCACTGCAATCCAGCCTGAGCAATGGAGTGAGACCTTGTTTCAAAAAAAAAAAAAAAAAATTCACTCAGTAACATGTTGTCAACACTAGAGTACAAGGTTATCTATTTGTTAAACAGTTCAATTCTTTGAAAGAATGTAATTCAAATTGCATCACTAAAGAAGCATGTTTAGATTTAACTTTTATTTATTTTTATTGATGTATAATATTTTTACATATTTAATCGGGGTATATGATGTTTTGTTACATGACTCGAATGTGTAATGATCAAGCAAGAGAATTTAGGATATCCATCACCTCGAGTATTTATTTCTCTGTGTTGGGACCATTTCAAGACTTATCTCCTAGGTATTTTGAAATATACATATTTTTTCAACTGTAGTCACCCTAATCTACTATTAAACATTAGAACTTATTCCTTCTAACTGTATGTTTGTACCCATTAACCAACCTCTCTTCGTCCCTCCCACCCCCGACACCCACACCTTTCCCAGTCTCTGGTATCTCTATCATTCTACTCTCAATCTCCATGAGATCAACTTTTTAAGTTCCCATATGTGAGTGAGAACATGTTATACTTGTCCTTCTGTACATGATCCTTATGCTGGATTTATATATCTTAAAATGGCAGGAAACTGCAGCTGCAGATTCCAATTTATAGTACACACCAAACAGTTCCAGCAGTTAATGAATGTCATGACTTTTTTCTGCTTCTTGGAAGTAGTGCCAGCATCATTAGTGGCATTTTATATGGCTCCCCTGGTGTTATTCAAGGTGTACGTTACTGCACTAAACATAGTGAAAAATATACAGGAACCACAAGAGATCACTTTTTACCAGTATTTGCAATTTACTGGAGAGACCGCAACAGCAATAGGAGGTGGCTACAAAATTATTACAGTAGTACAGTATGTGCTACAGTTGGTTTTATGCAGTCATGATTGAATACTGCATATTTGTTTACACTTCTCTATGTTTGTTTACATTTGTCTTGGTTGTAAATGTGCCACTTATGGCCTGTGTTTATGTGCATAAGTTTTGATAAATTTTAACTTTTCGTGGTAGACTCATGTATATTTTACAGTAGTAAATTATAAAATTAACTAGTATCTACATACATTTTATGCATTCATGATATACTTAACTTTTTCTTATGTTTTTTGAGATTTCTCAAATTGTCAAATCTTCAGAAAGTTTTCTAATATGTTTATTAAAGAAAAATGCACATATAAGTGGACCTGTGCAGTTCAAACCTGTGTTGTTCAAGGGTCAACTGTGTATACACACATGGTATATAATATATAAAATGTATATAGATAAATTTTGTTTCCTTTAAGAGGCCTTTTAAAAGAACCCATTCACAGTAATTAGAAAGGTAAAATAACCAAGAATAGATTTAAAAATAAAAGTCTTTAGGTTTAGATGTAGAAAACTGTAAAATTTTGTTATTGAAAACTGAAACCAGAATAATTGGAGTGACAGTGTATTCTGAGTCGGAGTTCTCCATTGTTGATACATCACATGTTTAAATGGAATTCTGCATTCACTCTTTCATCTTCATTTCATCTACCTTCATCTAAGCGGCTCTTGCTAAAGACGTTAATGACTTCTTTGTTGCTAAATTCATTGGATACTTTTGAATTTATCTCATAAGAACTCCTAATATTGGTATAAATGATTATTTTTTTAAAAACATTTTAACTCTTCACTTTGTGATAACACATTGTCTTGTTTTTCTTCATACTTCTCTGAATGCTACTTTATGCCTCTGCCTACTTTTCCTCTGCCCTTCCCCCTATATAAATGTTTTGATGTTTGGAGTTTGACACAGGATCATCTTCTTCTTCTGTTAATCTGCACTCTAAACCTTAGGTGATGTTACAGACTCCAGTGATTTTTTTGTACTGTCTGCATGATGACAGTTCTTAACCTATTTAGATGTCCAATTTTCCATTGAGCATATTTTTGATATTTCACAAAAATCTCCATTTCTTCATTCCTCAAACTGAATACCCCGGTCTTCTCCACAAATGAGTTTTTCTGACATTTCCCATTATCAGTAGATTCCTTTTCTGTCTACCCACGTGTTCATGTCAGAAACTTAGTACTTCACTTTGTCCTTTCTGTCTTGTCTACCTCCTTCAACCAATTCATTCTGACACTTCATCCAATCAGGTCAATGTTTTGTCTTGAACTATTGTGGTTGTTTCCTAAGAAATCTGTCTACTATCACTCTTGATCCACTTTCTTCTTGTTAGCAACTATCATGATCTTTTGCAAATGTAAATTGAATCATGTTATTTTCACATGCAACTCTTCAGTGGATTCCTATTTTACTTTAGCATCAATATCCTTTACAGTGACTACCGGCCATGTGCGATATGACCCTGGCTAACACTTTTAATTTCTTATAGTGTTCTCCCTCTCTCATCCTGCCCCACATTACTGACATTTCACTTTCCTTCGCTTTTCAGTGTCTTTTCTGCTTCAGATCTTTTATACAATCTGTTTCCTCTACCTTACTCTTACTCATCCTTCAGGTCTCATCTTAAATATGTCACTTATTAGAAAAGTCTCTCACTGGCTCCCCACTCTAATTAGGCCTGTAAGTTATATGTTCAAAGTGCCTAATATTTGTTCTTTATAGCACTTTTCTCAAATTGTAATTATATTTGCAAGTGTATGATTATTTGACTAATGTCATTTCTACCCATCAGAATGTCTGCTCCAAGAGGGTCACATTATAGATGCTAAATGAATATTTGTTTGAATAAATGAATGCATTGAGCTTGTGTGCTCAGCCAGTTTTAATGCTATTTCATATGCTTACTTTTGATGTTTCAGTGTCAGCTAAAGCCTATACTCCATTTTGTAATTAGTTTTTTATATTAACTTTGCATTTTTAGCTTGAATAATCACCACTTTTATAAGATTTTCATTAAAAGAGTATTTTTATTCAGTAATTAGGAGATAATTTTTTCACAAAGTTTGAAAAATTTATTCTTAGAAAATTAAAATCTAGACGTATTAAAAAGTTCTTAGTTTGACTTTTTACATAACAGTTGAGATATGTATTGCTACTTAACTTTTCTGTTTATTTGATTCCCTATTAGCCGATGTTCTTCTTAAGTTATGTTATCTTCTTAAGATATATATATCTTAATATATATATTAAATATATAATAAATTATAAATAATATATAATAAATTATAAGTAATATATATTAATATACATTATTTAATACATATGTATTTATGTATATTATATGATATATATTTCATTGGACTGGGCCCATAAAACATACACAAATAGTTATTTTTTACTTAATGAGTTAATAAATAACAGATTATATGTATTAGCTGTTCCCTTCAAAGGTATTGCTTCTACTCCACTCTTTTTAAGTAAAGGAAGAGTGTGCTGCATATCATTTCTTCTGTGTGAAAGGGTAGAGAGATGATATAGCCTATGATTAGAGGGACTGATAAAAGAAAAAAGTTTCCTTCTCCTTTTTACCTTTTTTGCATTTTTATTACAAATATTATTGTTATGCTGTTTTAAAGTTGATGACCTCCTGGGAGGTATGGCAGATAATTGGTTGAAGACTCTTTGATGATATACCTGCTTTGAGTTGTAACTTGCCAAACTCTCTTCTGTATTTAGAAAATTTCTATAGTAGGGATTTTAAGAATATATCCTTTGAAGTGATTGAATGTATTTTTTAAATTTAAGCATGGTTTATAGCAAAATTATTAATTTTTTTTAGCTATCTGAAGATGAAGATCAAATATCACAGCAAATTGAAGATTCAAATAGGATGCCCATCAAAACCAAAGAAACAACTAATAATTTTTGTGTAGAAAGGATGGAAAAACTTTCGGGGGATAGGATTGTTAAAAACAATGATAACATTCATAAACAGAATGAGAGTTTCTACCAGTTCTCAGTGAAATGTAATACAGATCAGTTTCCACAGTCACAGTGCAATTCAGCACACATCTTGAAAAACAAAACCAATAATAACTGCATTCTGCAGGTTGCAAGATGTGATGTAGGGATACAAACAGAGAGTGAATCTGTAATGGAGGAAAAATTAGATGCTGCCATACAGTGTAATCTAATTTCAAAATGTACATGTAGAAGTGATGTTTCTCTTTGCAACCTTGAAAGATGCAGTGAAAGTATTAAGGCAGATACCACTGGAGGGCAGGAAATCCTTAAGAACAAGTAATATTCTAAAATGTCTACCTAGGTTGTAGAATTTCACTTGCCCTTAGAAAACAATAGTAAATGTTGAAAATTTCATTAACATGGTAAGAAATGAGAAAATGTAGCTAAGAACAAGCTGACAGTGTTGAGAGAGTATATTCATGGTTCATGTTAAAACATTTTAATATTTATGTATTTAACTTTTATATAGACATTTCATTTCATTAATAGCTTTGGTATATGGAAGAGTTTTTAGAAAATTATAGTAAATTTACTAGTATTCTTATGTATATTCAGTATATTATAATGATATGCTGTTATGGGTTAAAAGTGTGCTTAATTGCTTTCTTCCTTGTATTTATTTAAATATTCTTTGTAGTTGCATCTTCTGGCAAAAATGTTCTCTTTCAAGATTTAAGATAGAAAGTAATACCTAATATATTTTATGTCCTCATTATAATAATTTTGTTAGCCATTTCTCTTTAATATTTGATTCCCATTTAATTCTAGCATTAATGTATTGATAATATACATATCTTCTCTTGCATGACATAGTTGTTTTTGTTGGTGCTGGTATTAATTCAAAGGAAATGTCCTATAGGATTAAAAGAGGTTTTAATGCTTTTATAAAAGAATTGTTTGAAATTGAAAAATAATGATTTATGTTACTAATTTTAATGATGCTAAGATTCTTTTCATAAATATAACAACAGGATTTTTTATTTCTAAAATATAGGCTTTGTTTCTAACACAACACTGATTTTATATCAAGATTTAAATATTTGTATTCTTTCAAGGTACACAGCAGAGGGCATTCTAATATCTAACTGAACCCCAAATCAAATTGTTAGAGGTTTCTGTGCCTTTAAAGAAAACAATGGTTTCGTGTTACATTTTTATATACAGATATATCACTCAAGAGTGTGTTTTGCAGAGGTGATCTGAGGCTTAGCAATTTAGAAACACTAATTGCTAAAATAGCAATCTTCAGATTTTTAGCTAGTTTTAGGAAGGTTTTTTTTGCTGCCTGACAGAGTACAATAAGCTCCTAAGTATTTTCTTCCAGCTTAATGATCAACTCATGAAAGGGGAATATAATTATCTGATATATGTATGCTGATAGTTTTTCAAAAGGCCAGATTTTTATCCTGATACTACATGAAAGGTACTCCATTGTGGATTGATTATCCTGAGCATTATTTTGAAAAATACTGCCCTCTATAGCAGTGAAGACTGATATATAGAAAAAGAAGACTCTATATGGATGACAGTAGAATAAACTTGAGCTGTGAATCTTGGGTTGGTTTCCAGTATCAAATCAACTGATTTTTTCCAACTATCCATCAAAACCTAGCAATACTGAAAGTATGTTAATTATAAAAGTTCAAACCCAGTTGTTTTTATCAATATCATAATGTAGCAGTTAAGCTCAGTAAGATGAAGAATTTCAGGGCTTTAAAAAATGCAGCAACCACTCACAGTGAGAGCAGAGAATGGTGCAGTGCAGTAAAGAATTTAATCTTGCCCCAAAAGAGGTCTTGCCATTGCCCTTGGCTTCTGGGAGGTAACCTCGAAGCCCTTGGAATGTCATGGCTAATGAGTGTCTTTATTTGCCTGGGAAGCCTGGGCCAATTTAGATAGTAACAATATGATTTAGGATGGAGACATTGAGTAAAGCAGTAACAGCTTGCCTTCTTAAGGGGTCAGAAACTGAGATTGGATAGTCAGCCACACCACTGTGATTGAGCCCCAGTAAAGATTTTCAATATCAAGGCTCAGGTGAACTTCCCTGGTTGGCAATACTTCATGTGAATTGTGACAGTCATTGCCAGGAAAGTAATACTGTCCATGACTCCATGAGAGAGGATGACTGAAAACTTCCCATTTGTTACTTTCCTAGACTCTGTCCTATGTATTTCTTCTCTTGGTTGATTTTAACTGGTTTCTTTTTTCCTATAGTAAACCATAACTGTGTATATAATATCTTTGAGTGTGTTCTGTGAGTCCTTCTAATGAATTACCAAATCTGAGGGTGGTCTTGGAACCCACAGACTTGCTGTTGGTATCAGAAGTTAAGGCAGTTTTATGGACTTATCCCTAACTTCACAGTTGCTAATTCCTTAGATGCTTTAAGGCGATAAATATATTAAGGGTGGAAAGTGAGTATAGATTTGCACAATAAGCCATCTTATGTAATTATACTTCTGAAAATGCATTACTGGTTTGGACTTTGTCTTGGTGAAATCATTTGATGAAAATATAAATAAAAAGCAATTGAAGTAGACGTTGTTTTTCATTCCATGTTTGTAATTTAATTAAAGCAGAGTAAATTCTAGCTAAGTTATATCCAGATAAAACAAAATGAAAACTTAATGATTCTGCACACATTTCTAATATAAACTGCCAATCAGAGTGACTTCAGATAAGACAGTATATATTCAGTAAGGGCTGATGCTATATAGTATTGTGCTGGAGTTGGTGTTTAACCATATTTGTGAAATAGCACATTGTTTTGGTCCACAGCAACTCTAGAAAGTTTCCATCTGTAATAGGATGAGGATATCTTTAGGGATAGTTTCATGTAATTTACTTTTAAAGTATGTATAACAATTGTAATTTATTTATAATTTCTTGGTTAATGTTTATTTTCCTCCATGACAATGTAGCAGTGTAGCAAATGCTATCTGTGCCCTGCTGACATTTCCTGGGCATCCCCCATTTTCATACATGCCAGCCTGACTTGCAGCTGCCAGTGCATGACTCGTTTCCTAAGGGGTTTCTTTTGGCTGCCGAAACGTCTTCTGCCTAGGAGGAGGCAGATGAAAGTACCAAAGTGTTAATGCTGTTTGAGCGCAGTTGTTGTAAACAATAACTGAATAGGAATTGGTGAATCAATACTTCTCCCTTGCCTCTTGGGCAGTATAAGTCTTTTAAAGTGTGTTCGACAACTCTGCTTCCTCAAAAGTATCCACTGACCGGTAACGGTAGCATCAGTACTGGTTGGGAACTGGATAGAAATTAAAATTTGTGGAACCCACCCCCAAATTACTGAATCAGAGTCTCAGGCAGTAGGTCCTGGAACCTGTAGAGTGATATCTGTGCTCTCTCATGTTGGAAAACCCTATTCCTGTTGAGTTCCTCAGAAGAGGTAACCTTAAGTTGCTCACAGTGGTAACTTGCTTAATAACACACACTTTATTACTTTCCTTCTTTTCCTGTCTGTTTCCTTTCTCACTTCTATGTGTTTCTTGAGTTCATACCCCAACAAACTATATGTACATGATTCCTTGCCTCATAGTTTGTTTTTGGGGCAAGGCAAATTAAGACAGGCAGAGATTGTGGCAAGTAGATGAATGAATTGGCTTCATAGGTATATCTAAAAGGTTAACCTTGCTAATTTTTGTAGTTTTACCATTCTCTAGTCTCAGATTTCCATTTCTGCCATTTGCTGAAAATTTAGTATGTGGGTGAAGTGGCATGTTAGGTACAGGTAAAGAGTATATTCACTACACAAATATACTTATATGTATATTTGTGAAGTGAAATATACATATAAGGATAAACTATCAAGAGTGCCAGAAAAGAAATAGAAAATATGAAAGAGTATTAGTTAAACAATAAGGACAGAATGAGAAGCTTTATGTGTTTAAATGAAGTACCACAGTATAGGAGAGAGCAAGAATAGAGGCATAATTTGAAGAGATAATAGCTGAGAATTTTTCCAGAATTGATCTTTTATATAATCTACAG
The DNA here is from genome assembly GCA_963573385.1 of Cacajao melanocephalus. Lineage (NCBI taxonomy): Eukaryota > Metazoa > Chordata > Mammalia > Primates > Pitheciidae > Cacajao > Cacajao melanocephalus. The sequence goes on along the minus strand of CAUYLG010053959.1, from coordinate 163 downwards.
ATTCAGGAAGACTGTGGGGATCGCTCCAGCGTAGAGGCATTTTGACTGTGCCTCCGCCATAATGTGAGCTTGAGCCCGGACACATTTCCCCCTTTTCCTGGAGGCAGTCGAGCTATGAGGAAGCAGGAACTAAAAATGGATGATTCTGTTGAAGTTATTTTAG
>CAUYLG010053956.1:0-90079 GCA_963573385.1 Cacajao melanocephalus | reverse complement strand
TGAAACCCCGTCTCTACTAATAATGCAAAAACTAGCCAGGCTCAACTAATAATACAAAAATTAGGAGGCTGAGGCAGGAGAATTGCTTGAACCTGAGAGGCGGAGGTTGCAGTGAGTTGATACTGTGCCACTGCACTCCAGCCTGGTGACAGTGTGAGACTCCATCTCAAAAAAAAAAAAAAAAAGAAAGAAAGAAAGAAAGAAAGAAAGAAAGAAAGAAAGAAAGAAAGAAAAGAATGCACTCACAGAGAATGCCAGGTTTTGTGTTTAAGTCACAAAGACAAGAGTCAAGTTATTATCGAAACCATTCCCAGGCCCAGGATCATCAAGCACCAAGCCTGTGAAGCCTGTGGAGACTATGGCAGGGACCTCATAACATGCCATTCAAATGAGCAAGGACGGCCCCCGCATGTTGGTCCCCACATTGTTCACAGGAGGATGAGACCACAAGCCCAACGCCCAGCAGCACCAAACTCAAATCCTCCCACACCCAATTGCTTGAAATATAGACCAAATGGGCATCTGTTTAGTCATTTGGAGACGTCCTGCCCTGCACAGCCCACAAAACTGCACTCAGTAACTGCCAACAGTAGATCTAAGAAAGCCTGGCACTATGAGAGACCCTAAGTCACTGTTGTCCTTCAGGCCTCCCTGACACAGAGGCTCCCCATCCTGTGGCTGAGCAATGTTTTTCAGACACGTCAGCCCCCTCACTAGTCCTCCTCTCCCCAGGGAGTTCCGTCGTCCTTGTCCTTGTAGGTGGTGGCATCCCAGGAAACGGTTTTGTAAGATGTCCTGATGGAAGGCCTTGTCCCACATACAATCTGTCACAGCACCATTCACGCAAAGCCCATGATGAAATACTGTGTCTTGTGGCCTTGTCTTTTCCATGTCGGTCCTTCCATCTTCAAACACACTATACCTTGTTCCCTTTCCCTGCTAAGGACACCCCTCTAGACCCAGCCTGCTAAGCCAGGTGAGAGGGTAAGCCAATGCTTACTTCATTGGTGCAGCAGTGAGATGACTGTGTATCCCCTGGGCCAGGGAGATCTTCAAAGCCAAGTGTTTATTTAGGGGACACTTCCATAGATGCTCAGGACTTTCTAGACCACTCACTCAAATTCTTTTGAATCAGGCAAGGCCTTCCCTCTGCTGATTCTTACTATTCCTGTAAGATGTCCTGATGGAAGGCCTCGTCCCACATGCCTCAGCTCTGTTCCCAGAAAAGTAGGGAGCTCCTCTTGCCCAGGGATCCTATCCCTATTTGATTCAAAAATGTTCAAAGGCCAGTATTCCTACTCCTAAGTTGGGATCCATGATGGGTCCAGGAGTAGCACAACTTTAGCTCACAACAAAGGGAAGCATTCTCTCCCCTGCCCTCCCAGGTACAGCTCTCTGCTCATCCACCACAGGCTGCATTAGCTTTCTCAGTGTGTGTCAGGACCTGTCCTCTGTGCCTGCCTCATTGTAAGAGACACGTGTCCAGCCCTGCAATTCCTGACCCAGCTCCTCTCACCAGCTGGGCCTTTGGGGCTGGAAACCCTACACTTTCTGCTTGAGGTGGGGTGAAACTTGGAGACCAGCTCTGACTTAATAAACTCTCCTTCTCAGTCCTCCATTGCCCCACCGTGACTTACTACTTAGCTTGAAAGTAGTAAGTCATGGTGAAATGAGTCTGAGTCATCTCACTGGTTACCAGAAATTGCCTTTGAAATGTGCATGTGGCCTGTCTCTCAGCTCAATGGTGAGGAATCCGTTATCTACCACTTTTTGGTATTGTAGTCTAAACTCTGAATGTGGCATTCATTTGCTCACATTTAATGGAAACACTCTGTTGATGAATCTACCTCTTCCAGAAGATTAGGAAACTTTGAAGCTGGAAGCAATGCTGCGTTAATGGCTGCGTTGCTAGATCCCAACACAGGGACTATTACAGGGTAAGCTCTCAGTAATTCCGTGTTTATTTGATGCATAAGAGCTTTCCAATTGAGGAAATAATGAGAGCATGATGACAAAAGGCCTGAAATAGAAGTGTTGGAAAGCCTACCACATACAGTTGTACAGATCGTGCACTGCTCAAATAAGAAAGTGCCATTCACATACATAATAATATGAAGATGCTTCTTAGTGCTGACCAGGGCACAACAGGAATAGCTCTCCATGGTGGCCCTGAATGAGTCAGGTGATGTGGTTAAAGTCATCTCCCTCTTGTAACCTCTTTTCCATCTTGGTTAATGCAAGTGAAGCTTTACCACAACACAGATGGCTCAAACATGAGAACGCGAATCACAAAATTGAATCATAAAATTTGTTGAAGTGATTTTGTCGCCTGGACTCTAGACAACAGAATCGATTTTAAAACTATCTCAAATAATGAGATTAGTATTTCATATCAAGATATAAAATTAACAATACAAACCTAAATTAATAATGCTGGATCTCAAAAGAATGGACAAAAAGACATGTACAGCCATGCCCTGATAGGGAAAATTATTCTTGGAAGAGCATTCGAATGCGACAAAACACTTAAGAATATTTTTGCTAAAAATTATGAGGTATAAAGATAGGCAAGGTAGTGGAAATCTCCCCTGCCTTATGGCTGGAAAATGTAGAGAAGTCATTAAAAGGGATATTTCTACAAACAGTTTAGTCTGATGTTTTTCTACAGTGGTTTTAAAAATCTTAAGTCGAACTGTTTGCTTCCAAGGAGGTGCCTATACTGAGGTGGGGTTTTTTGGGTTCTTTTTGTTTTCTTTTTTCTTTTTTTCACTTGTATAAATTTATGGGGTCCAAGTGTTATTTTGTTACACGGATACATTGTGTAGTGGTGAAGGGTGGGGTTTCAGTGTATCCATCACCCAAATTAGGTACATTGTTCCCTTAAGTAATTTCTTATCCAATCTTTCCCACTTCTCATCCTTCTGGCTCTCTATCGTCTGTCATTCCACACTCTATAATCACAGGAAACATTATCTACCTCCTAATTATAAGAACATACAGTATTTTTCTCACTGTTTCTGAGTTTTTTCACTTAAAATAATGGCCTCCAGTTCCATCTGTGTTGCTGCAGAAGACATGATTTTACTCCTTTTTGTGGCTGAATAGTATTCCATTGTGTATATGCACATTTTCTTTATCCCGTCCTCACTGACAGACACTTAGGTTGATTTCATATCTTTGTTATTATGAATAGAGCTGTGATAAACCGAGTGTAGGTGTCTTTTTTATATAAGGGTTTCTTTCTCTTTGGGTGAACCCTCAGTAGTGGCATTACAGGATCAAATGGTAGTTTTATTTTTTGTTTTTCAAAAAATCTCCACACTGTTTTCAAGAGTTTGTACTAATTTACATTCCCACAAGCAGTGTATGAGCGTTCCCTTTTCTCTGCAACCTTGTCAACATCTGCTATGTTTTAGCTTTTAATAATAGTTATTCTGACTGATGTAAGATGATACCTCGTTGTGGTTTTAATTTCATTTTTCTGATGGTTAGCGAGACCCTGGCCAGAGCTTGGAGATCCAGAATTTTGTTTTTGTGTGTGTGTTTTTTTAAGTGTATCCATTAGTCTCTGGTGGTGTTACTGAAGGCATATTGGGATGGCAGTGCAGCTCTGGGTTGGGCACAGCTGGCATGATCAAGAAGCAGCGTGGACATAAGTGCACTTAAAAACCTTCAAAAGCTTATCTGAAACCATGAGGTGCAAGCATTGAGCAAAGCAGAAGCATCACATGCACACACACACATAAACACACATGAACATGCAGACACAGACATGCAAACCTCAGTGAGACCGTATTGGCTCTTACCAGAGAGATGCCAACTCATCAATTGCACTCATGAGCCATATCATCAATTAGACCTACAGTAAAATCATTGCTATTGTGAAGAACAGAAATAGACTATTAAGTTTCCACAAATGACTGGAGGAAAAAAAGGAAGAATAAAAAAAGCACAACTCCGAAGAAGGAAAAAGGAAGGCAAATAAGAGAAGAAAAATAAGCATAGTGACAAAACTAACCCGAAACCCAGAAAATTCTATGTGAAACAGAAATTTCTATCATGCTTCCCTAAGGTAGAAAACTTTCCTTTCAGCAAAAAACCTGAACAGAAAATTTGGAGACAGCTTGAGAGTGCTGATGTTAGCAGAGGGGCAAACAACCAAATACACTGCTTAGCTGTGCTTCTTGAGAAAATGAAGCTAATGGTTTTCACATGCTCCTGAGAAGAGCTGGTAGATGAGAAGGCTGAGCAGAGCAGGGCAGTGGAGAGGCAGGCTGCAGCGAGCACACATGGTCCCTCTCTGTGCATCTGGGAGACACTCTGTTGTTCTGAATGACAGCGTCAGGCCATGACACCCAGCTCTGCCAGCAGAGCGCATGCAGTTTGGTGTGGAGAGAGGAATATTAACAGACAGTGGAGATCAGGGGCCTGAGGAAGCCTCCTTATTACTCAATGGCAGAAAGACTATTTAAATAGGTTCAAGGACAGGCCTGTCTCAGGCAACTATTGAGATGACCCAGAGTGCAATCCTCCTTTCTTTTCCAAACACCTCCCATCTCCAGTGGGGTCTATGACACTCACATATTCTCTCTGTGATAATTCAGTTGGGAAAGTTCAGGGAAAGGCTGAGCTTTATGCTTTGATTTATGAGGTCTAAACCAGAGACAGAAAACTTTGGAGCAAGATCTTAGGAGGAGCAGGGACCACTGGGACATAAGCCTCTGGAATTTGCAGACAATTTAGGAGTGCTCAGGGTTTCTTCAAAGAAAATGTTTCAAACTGGCTTCTTCCAGATTCCAGGTTGCAAGAGACCCTGCCTGACACCTGGTTTCATGTGTAAGAAACAGGCACAAAAATGCCAGAATGAACAAGCTGCCCACACCAAAACATGAGACAAGAAAGACATTATTTCAAAGGATTATAAAACATTCTATTATAAAGACACATGCACACGTATGTTTATTGCAGCACTGTTCACAATAGCAAAGACTTGGAACCAACCCAAATGCCAATCAATGATAGACTAGATAAAGAAAATGTGGCACATATACACCCTGGAATACTATGCAACCATAAAACAGGATGAGTTCATGTCCTTTTCAGGGACATGGATGAAACTGGAAACCATCATTCTCAGCGAACTGACACAAGAACAGAAAACCAAACACCGCATGTTCTCACTCATAAGTGAGTGTTGAACAATGAGAACACATGGACACAGAGAAGGGGAACATCGCACACCAGGACCTGAGCAGTGGGGGGGCTAGGGGAGGAAGAGCAGGGGGCGGGGGATTGGAGAGGGATAACATTAGGAGAAATAACTAATGTAGATGATGGGGCGATGGATGCAGCAAACCATCATCATGGCACGTGTATACCTATGTAACAAAACCTGCATGATCTGCATATGTACCCCAGAACTTAAAGTATAATTTTAAAAAGTTTGAGATGATGGACATGCTAATTACCCTTATCTGATCACTATACATTGTACGTATCAAAATATGTACCCCATGAGTATGTAAAATTATTTGTTAATAAAAATAAAATATTGAAAATAAAAAAAGAAATACATTATTTCCTTTAATGTAGATTTACATACCTGAAGATACTGAGAATGATAAAATATAAAATTATATTTAGGTTTGTATTTAATTAAAAACCTTTAAAAAATAATAACATTCCACAAAATGAGTATACCTCTAAAAATATAAATGTACTTAGACTCAGGTATGATTTCATAAACTGGGGACATGTGGATTATTTTCATTCCTCCCTTGCATTTATTTGGCTGTGACATTTTATAATCTGGGACTATGTAAAGAGATATAGATGGGAAAATAAGAAAGATTATTGGTTTTCAATAAGAGGCTAATTATGACTGTTAAACTAATATTAGTTTGAGAACATTTAAAAAACACAATAAGCTTTAAATATTAATAAGAGCTAATTTTCCTTCATTGTATGTGTGTATGTGTGTGTGTGTGTGTGCGAGAGAGAGAGAGCGAGAGAGAAGCATTTGACAAATATGAGCATTAGGATTTGAACAGAGCCTTAGCACCTAAACATACAAATATATATTCAGACAAAAAGCAATGAATGGGCAGCTCAGCTGGGTAGCATGAGAGTACATGAATCACAATAGGATGTTGGATTCAGACATGTTCACGATTATCTGGGTTTAAAGGCCAGTGTGCCCTGACTCAGGAACACATACACATGCATGCACTATACAAAGACAGACACATGTATATCCATGCACATTCAAGGAAAGCTGTATCTCCTAGACAATCCCCATAAGCAAATCCAGCACACAGGACCAGGGGACCTGTTTAAATGATGTCCCAGTCATGTCATGTCCTTACTCCCTGTGCAGTGGAAACTTACATGCAAGCCCCACAGCCTGGAAACCAGGAGGACCCTTCCTAATATGTCCCCAACATGCCTTCCCTGCCATACCTCTTGATTCTCCCAGACCAGTAACACAGGCTCCATCCAAACCAGACTCCTCAACATTCAACAAACAAGCTGGGTTCTTTCCTCAACTCCAGGCTTATTCCAAATGCCTACAATAAAGCATCACTAGTGCTTGATAAATATTTGTTGAAATTATTTGAACTAATAACTTCTCCTTTAGCTGTACTTTCTTAATTGCATTATGTTGGTCTAAAATGAAGCCAGAAAGAAAAAAAAGTGCCGAAGAGGTAAAAACAGCAGACTTACCTGGACACACTCTTTTTCCTCTCTTCCCTGAATTGCTGTGGCAGAAACTATCCTCATAGCTTCCTCGTAAGCACTGCCCTCCTCTTGTACTGAGGCTCTAAATGTCAGATATTCATGATTCCAGTCCCTTCTGTAACCAAAAATGGGCATCTGACACAGTCCTAGCCAAGGAAAGGTAAGGAGACAACTGCAAGGATGATTCTGAAACATTTTTCCTCAGGAAAAAAAGAGGTGCTATGAAAGAACATTCCTCCTCATCCTCCTCCTTCCTGTTTCGGACCTGGTTGGGTGAGAAAGCGTTGCCTGGAGCTGCAGCAGCCTTCTTGAGACCGTGAGGAGACTAAGCTAAGGATCAGGCCAAGAGAAGCAAAGTGAGATGAAAAGATGCAAAGACCACGTGTTTTCTTCAGTGGCACCATTGATCCACTGAACAGTTCTGGAAATTCCCTTCCTCTACATTTCTTTCGAAATAATAAATATATTGGTTGTAAAAGAATCACTGAGCTGCTGTGATTTGCGACTCATTGCAAACCAACTTGGAGAGAGGTCCTTCTCACAGTCTTCACCCCACATCTACTTGGTCATTCTGAGTCACCTCTCAGCCCTGGAGATGTGTCCATGGAGATGTCTCTCAACCTGGCCTCCTCTGGGAGGCCTCTCTGACACTCTCTGCCAAAGTTACTTTTGGGTACAAACTTCTCCATACCCAGTCCTAAAGGAAATTCATGCCTGCACTGTAACATCTACAATGTTGCAAGTACAATTCATTTGCTATAGTGATGTTTTGAATAACTAATGTCCATTCCTCCTCCTTTAAATCATGGCTTCCTGAGTCTGTTTAGGGAAACAGCCCGCACTCGAGTTGGTGTTCCGGATGAGATGCCACTCAGAATCTAGGGCAAACTGTGTGACACAAGGATGGCAAACGAGAGCACAGAATCTCCTTGGGGGTTCTCAGCAGCCCCCATCATTAGTTCAGGGATAAACATATGACTATGGCAATCCCATAGAGGGTGGCCTTGGTGGCTTGGGACTGCTGAGCCCTCTGGCATACAAACCTGAAAGCATTTCCAGTTTCTTGCAGTTGACACAGCATACCTATCTCAGGAGAGGACAAGTTGGAAGCTATTTGTTGAGCAGCAATTTGACTTTTCCATTCCATTTAGAATCGGAAATAACAACATTCTGACTGTGCCAGGTGAGGTCCTGCTAGTTCTTACAAAGTCCCAAGTGGAGGCTCCCCAAGTGTCTTATTTCACCAACCACACACTGTAAAACGCAAACGTTACCAGTTATGCATTTGGAAAAGCTGACCTTGGCCACCCACTTATCAGAATCTAGTTCTGAAGTTCAGTTTCAGTTTTTTATTACCTTCCTATACCCTCTTGCTAAATGGCTCACAGGTTATATATAATTATGAATCAATATCCCATCATCGCAGATGATCTGCAACTAATGATAATACCCAGTCTACGGACAGACACTATGAACCAAAGACCCAAGAAGGACCGACCCTGGCAGTCCTGATCTGTGATGAAATGAAAGTGAACCCAGAATCCGATGGATGCTACTGAAAAGAGGCTTTTTGTTTGATCAGATATAGATCTAGAGAGACATGAGCCTGGATTTGCAGAAGCCCACTTTGCCACTATGAAAGAAACCCCTGTCTGAAGATGGAGCTGACACAGCAGAGGGAAACCTGGGGCACAGAGCAAGAGTAACAGCATCTGATGAGCTCCTGGATACAGCTATGCCTGCAGGCCAAACTTCAACACTTGTGTTCATACATGAGCTAAACACGTTTCATTTTGTTTAAGCTAGGTGCAATTGCTTTTTTATGTGTGTTTTGTTCTTTGTCATTAGCTAAAGAAATATAGTTACTTGATTAATTTCATGAATTCTGGACTATATATGTATTTACCTTAATCTCTGAAACATGAAGAGTTATTGGAATAAAATTGCTAAAGAAAGAAAGGAAAGAAAGATGGAAGGGAAGAAAGGAAAAAAGAAAGGAAGGGATATCAGGAGTGATATTTAGGTTTTAATTGAAGTTCAACCTAAGTAACACAAAGGATATAAGCTAACAGCGACAATCACCTTAGAAACATGTTCTGCCCCAAGAAATGCTACTTGTAAAATAAAACACACTGTGAGCCAGATCACACTGTCCCATGAGTTTTTTGCAACTATATCTCCTCCTTTAAAAATCTCATTATTTCAGAAATTATTTTAGTTGGATTGTGAATTATTTGAACCAGTGGACTTTGAGAAGCAAGATTGTTTTAAACTGATACACCAGAAAAACCTTTTCCAAAGACAATTAAAATGAATTTCATTTTATGCACCAAGAGATCCTTGGTGGAGGTTTCACATGGGATCCAGGTGGAAGATATTTATAATTCCAGCATGACAACCTTCTCTTTAGTCACTGATCCCCAAATTTTGGTTCTTTATGAACACACAGAGCAAAATGAGATAAAGGATTCTGGGTCCTTATCAAAGCAAAATTTCTTTCAGAAAATTGAAAATATATATAATTAGTCATCTTAGGCTTTTGAAAGAGTCAATGTGAAGATATACAAGAATGGAAAAGAGGAGAATAAAGGCCAATTTCACAAACTCTAGAAATGCTTTGACCTCTTTTATAAGTTGAGAAAAAAAAAGGTACTCACAGTCATTTTACAGATGGCTAGTTTAGAAACACTGAATGGATAGGTACTTCTTGTCGTATTGGGACAGTGGTTCCGAGCTCAAACTGCAGGCAGGTAGCAGAACTGATGAGGCTGGCCAGGGGAAGGAATAACCTGGCGACCTCTGACTCACCTACACTTGGCTCCACTCAACACTTTCAGATAGACGCCTGGGCCCCATTGTACCCGTGCTTCAGAAGTATGTCAGTTTTCCATTCCTGCATGAGAAATTGCCATATATGTAATCGGTCAGAGTGATCATTTCATTATCTCACAGTTTCACCAGGTCAACAGCCTTGCCAGGCTGGGTTCTCCCTCTAGGGTCTTGTAAGGCAGAAATCAAGGTATTGGCAGGGTGGCACTCCTTACTGAAGGCCCTGGGGAAGAATCTTCTTCCCAGCTTATTCGGGATGTTGGCAAATTTAATGTCCTTCTCATGCTTTCCATGCGACCCCTGTGTCTTCAAGCCAGCAAGGACACATTTCATCCTTCTTATACTTCAAATCTCTCTGACTTCCTCATCCTCTCTCAGCGAGGAGAAAGCCCTGCTTTTAAGGGCTTTTGTGATTACATTGGACCCACCTGGATAAGCCAGAGTTATCTCCCTATTTCAGGGTCACCTAATTAGTAACCTTAATTATATCCGCAAAGTCATTCTTCCCCTGTAAGGTGACACCTTCAAAGGTGAGACATGGAGGGCAAAGGGCATAGAGAATAAAATTCTTCCAGCCACAAGAAGAGACTGGACATTTACACTTCATGTGAAATTTCTGAATTTTTAATTATTGGCAACTAATTTGAAATTCGTTTTACCATTTTGTTATCTAGAGGGCCTACTTGCTACATCTAGACATACTTCACGAGCACAACCTCTGCTTCAAAATAACATTGACGCCAGGTGAATCCTAAATAAAAATGCCAATTTGGGTACTGAAATCACATGTCAGTGCTTGGGCTCAGGGGTTTGCATTATCTCAGGAGCATAACCCAACAAAGGTCTCAGCACTTCACTGTCCAGGGCAGGGCAGTGAGGGCGGCTGCTCTATAATCATTCAGGGCCCCTGGCTCTTTCTTTGCATTTTGTGGGTCTAGCGATATTCTCAGGACTCATCCTTCTATGATCAGACAATAAGTGTGGCCGAGAGAGTGTGAAGAAGGCAGGCCTGACCTAATTGCGCCAGCCCAGAGGTGTCACCCATCATCTCTGCTTACATTTCACTGGTCAGAACTTGTTATGGGGTTTCAGTGAGTGTGGAGGAAGTGTGATCTGGTCACGTACTCTAGAGGAAGGAAGTATAGATATCAGTGGGCACTAGAATAGTCTGCACAAAGATAAACTAGGTGATCCAATATATGCTTATGTTACTTTAAATGTGTGTGTGTGTGTGTGTGTGTGTGTGTGGTGGTGGATGCATGGATTTAAAATCTTCATAGAAATACTAGGCTACACAAAATGCATCTGTGGATTTCAAAATTCACTTTGTAAAATTTTAAATTAAGAGATATTTGGCCAAAGATTTTTATCCAGAAAACCTTTCTGAGTTTCTGTAAAACATAACTTGATTAACAAAATTATTGATTTAAACATAGCTCCCCAAAAACTTAACACAACAACTAGCTATTGACACATTCTCATTCTGTTCTTCCCATTCTTTGAATGGGAAATTAAAGTTATTTTTGAGAAGGAAAATATGTTCAGGGAATAGACTCTATTTCCCAACCTGTCTCATAGATTTGTTTAGACATGTGTCTGAGATCTAGATAAGGATCTAGAAGTCAACTTGTTCTATGGAACTTCTGGGAAGGCTTTGCAAAATAGGTGATTCAGCTGGAAGATGTGGATATGATTCCAATTAGAGGAACTTTCCTTGATCATGTAGCCGTCAGATATTTGGTTAATCCTCTCTTCCGGTATTTATGGTGTTTCAAACTTTTTACTATTCTGGTTATAAGGAAGCACTGCAAATAACCTCTCCACGCAAGTTTACACATATCTTTACTTTTTAAAACATAATTCAAAAAAAACAAAATTATTTGGTTAAAAGTCAAGCTCTGTTGTAAGTACACAAAATTTCAAAACTCCTTCCTGAAATTTGCATTTCCAATAGGAAGATTTGAAACGTACTTTTATATTTTGCAAAATTATTGGCAATCTGGTCAGCATACGTTGATATCTGGTTGTTTATTTGCTTGTTTGTTTGTTGAGACAGGGTCGCATTATGACATCCAGGCTGAGGTGTGATGGCACAATCATGGCTCACTGCAGCCTTGAACTGCTGGGCTCAAGTGATCCTCCCTCCTCAGCCACCCGAGTAGGTGGGACTACAGGCGTGTGCCACCATGCCTGGCTAATTTTTTTTGGTATTTTTTGTCGGGATAGGGTTTCATCATTTTTCTCTAGGCCGGTCTCGAACACCTGGGCTCAAGCAATCCACCTACCTCAGCCTCCCAAACTGCTGGAATTGCAGGTGTGCACCACCACACCTGGGCAATGTCTAGTTATTGCTTTCATTTAATTCCATTACTGTTGAATTTGAACTTTTAAAAATGTATCCTTTGGCCATTTGTGGGGTTATGCCTTATAGATGCCTATTCAGTATACTTTGTAATTTATATTTCATTGTTTTTGAAGTTGTGGGGTGGGTTTGAAATTGTGGCGTTTATCTCTAATTGCATTCAGGGCCCCACCAACAGTGCCCTGGAATTGGTCATTATGACTGGTTAGCACGAGAGAGGAGACTAATGCTCAGAGAGATTCAATGGCCCACCTAATGTTGTATGTGAAGTAGTGAGGATTTGAACTTAAAACCTTTAAATCCCATGGTCTTTTTTTCAGAAGAACATGCTATGTTCCTCCTGCCTCTTCTTGCCTGCAATATCCACCACAGGGAAGTGTTTCGTCAGCTGGTGAGAGGAAAGAAACAGAAAATAAAATCAATCCTTGGTCATGAACATGCGGGTAGGGGTTGGGAGTGTTCAGGAAGGTGGTACAGGGGTGCCACTGACTAACGGACAGGAATCAGGGTCATTCCTTGCTGTCCTCTATGACCTGAACAAGCTCCTAGATCTTAGAGCCTCACTGATCTCATTTTCAAATGGAGGTAATTAAACCTCCTCTGCTTACCTCCCCAGCTTCCAATCAGATAATGGAATAGGGAGAGCAGTATAAATAATAATCAAAAAATTATGATAGTGCTGTTTTACAATTAGGGGTCATTTTTAGAAATAAAGAGGCTGCCCTTAAAGTTCTCACAAACGAAATAATGCATACAAAACGGTTTTGAGACTGTGAACAGTTCAACATAAATATACAAGATTGGGATTCAATTCTTCTGCTGGGAGATTGTGCTAAATGCCAAACTTCATGACCCCAGTGAGTCTGAAAATCTTGGCCAGGTGCAGTGGCTCATGCCTGTAATCCCAGCACTTTGGGAGGCCAAGTGGGTGGATCACTTGAGGTCAGGAGTTGGAGACCAGCTTGGCCAACATGGTAAAAGCTTGTCTCTATTAAAAATACAAAAATTAGCCAGTTGTGATGGTTTCCTCCTATATCCCCAGCTACTGGGGAAGCTGAGGAGAAGAATCACTTCAACCCAGAGTTGAAATGAGCTAAGATCGTACCACTGCACTCCAGCCTGGGTGACAGAGTGAGACTCCGTCTCGAAAAACAAAATCTTAAATCTTAAAATTATTTACATCAAATAAGCTCACCTTTAGTGACAAAATTTCCCCAAGAATTAAGTATCTGTGTGAACTGGAAACTCAAGAAGGGTCATTTCCATTTGTGTCAAAGGCCTTCCTCAGTTCAGAGCACGTCTTTTTAAATAGCAGGAAGGCCCCAGAATGATGCAGGAACTTTGCATAACCTGGTGTCTCACAAGGTAAAGACTTCCAAACCCCAGAAACTTCCCAAAGGACAGGAGCAAGCCCACTGTCAAAGGAATTCCACGTGGGTCCATCATATGCTTTTAAAGACAAACATCCGCTAAAAAGAACACTCAATATCGGAGGTTACCTATCCAGCCTCAAGTGGGTCATGCTTCCTGAGATGTTGTAGATATGTTCCTCTTCTTCCAACCAGTCAGCCGTGCAGAGTCACACCTGGGCACGCAGCTCCAACATCCCTAGTTAAGATGTGTTCCATGCATTTTTCCCTAGTAGGAATGAGGTGAAACTCACGTCTTCATTAGGTGGCAAAACGTGACCAGGAGGAATCTGTCCTCAGAGCTACTGTCTCTCGCCTGCTCTATGTGTAAGTCTATTCATGGCTCACTTCAAAGATACACGAAGTGTCATAGAGTATAAGGTTTCTCACCTGAAATAAGCAAGAATGTTCCTTTTAGTGGCAGAAAGTTTGCTCGGAGGATCCCCAGTATGTGCTGTAAGGAAGAATGCTCTAAAATACTTTGGGAGTGGATATGCAGAAACGTTGCTGCTCTGCAGTTAAAAGGAGGGGCCAAGGGACATGGGATAGTGCAGGGTTTCCCAAACCCACTTGTTCATCAGGAGCACTGAAGTCACTTGCTGGTAGTCACCAGCTGTGCAGCAGACCTACTGAATTAGAACCTCAGGACAAGGCCTCTGGGTGTTTTCACCTCCCACCACCCACTGAGCTTCTGATGCATACTTGGGTTTGAGCGTCCATGGGTAAAAGTGTGGAGGGCAGAGAGATGCAGGCATGCAGACTCTGGCTCCGGAAGTAGACTACTTGAGTTGGAATCACACTTCCATCCCGTATTCACTGTGTGACTTGGGGTAAGCTTCCTGAACAATATGCTTCATTTTCCTCTGCTACAAGGAAGAACTAACAATAGTGTTCACCTTTGAGGATTTTTTTAAGAATTAAAGAGCATATATATATATATATATACATATATATACAAAACAAGGATAGAATTCCATATATAGAACACTTGTAATTTCATGTATTCCTGCTTAGAATAAGTTCCTGTGTAGCTTTTCTTATTTTATCTGATGAAATCTCCAGTAGGTGAACACACTCATCAGAAAATGGAGCATCCGTCCCTCTTGTTAGCTTTACTTTAACCACTGCTCCAAGACCAGGGTCTGGGAATAATAGGCATTCAATAATCAATTAATTATCTTAGTTAATTAATAATCCATGATTAATGAATATGTCTCACAAGTTGTCAAACTCTGCTTTTATCCTTAAAGTTTCCAAACAGTCTGGTTTTTCAAGAGAAGCCAGGTATCAAAGTGTTTTTAAAAAATAAAATCCGACAATGTTAAAATAGAAGTGGCAAAATACATTTTTATATTTACATGTGTGCAATCTCTTTATATTTGCAATTCCTCGAGATTTCTTTTTTGTGATTTGATGCTTTTATTTTGTTTTATTTCAAAGAAATGGGGCTGTAATATCTAATATAATTCTTAGTGCAGAAAACAAGAGTCATTCATTCAAAAAGTTCAGTCAATATTAAGTAAAAAGGGAGATATCAGTGAATATCAAGGAGAATTGTCAGAAGTGAGGAAGGAAGGGGTTCTAATCTGAGCTTTTAAGAACAATTCTGAGAAGGACTCTGTATCTTCCAGAGAAGAGAGCCTCACAAACTCTGCCATACCTGGGAAGCTTCCCCAGCTAGTCTCAAAAGGCTTGCCATGTTTCTACCACTCACATAAAAAAAAGAAAAGAATGACCCAGGTGATGGCCATCAGTTTTCTCATGGCTTCCATATTAAAAGCTCCCATACTTGCCACCCAAAATTATATGCTAATCTGTGAGGAAAGAGTAGGCACAGCAGGCCCAAAACTGCTATTAAAACTGCCATTGCCAAATTACCATTGAGACAGTGAAAGAAATTGGACCTAACCAACTCTATCTTGCTTCTAATCTCCAAGCTGTCCTTGTTCATACTTGGGGACAGGCTGAACTAACTTTGGGAGGAACTTAGTTTATAGTTTAAAACAAAGACAATAATGGGCCTTTCCAAACACAAACCCCCTTCTTACCTGGGGACTAGACTGCCTTTTTAGGACTAACAAGTTAGCTGAAAGATGAGAAGTTATAGTTTAAAAGTCATGCAGCTGGAGGCTACAGGATTCTGACCCTATCTGAATTGCTTTTGGGAATAACAACACCGTTGTAAAACTAAGACCACTGCTTGAGATATTTTGCAGACCCTGAATGTGATGGATCAGCTGGCACCACCCAGGTCAATAAACTGGCTCATCTGATCTTGCGGCCCCCACCCAGAGGCTGACTCAGCACAAGAGGACAGCTTCCACTCTCTATGATTTCATCTCTGACCAAACCAATCAGCACTCCCAACTCACTGGCTCCCTCCCATCCACAAGATCAACCTTAAAAACTCTGATCCAGGATGGGTGCGGAGGCTCATGCATGTAATCTCAGCACTTTGGGAGGCTGAGGTGGGCAGATCACAAAGTCAGGAGTTTGAGACCAGCCCAGCCAATATGGTGAAACCCTGTCTCTACCAAAAATACAAAAATTAGCTGGGAATGATGGCATGGGCCTTTAGTCCCAGCTACTTGGGAAGCTGAGGCAGGAGAATTGCTTGAACCCTGGAGGTGGAGGTTGCAGTGAGCCGAGATGGAGCCACTGCACTCCAGCCTGGGTGAATGAGCACGACTCCATCTCAAAAACAAAACAAACAGACAAAAGACCCACCTCTGATCCATGAATGCTCAGGGTGACTGATTTTAATAATAATAAAACTCCAGTCTCCCACACAGCCAGATCTGTGTGAATTACTCTTTCTCTATTGCATTTCCCCTGTTTTGATAAATCAGCTCTGTCTAGGCAGCGGGCAACGTGAACCTGTTGGGAGATTACACTATCCTTAGAATCGGCTGCTCGAGATGCTTCCCCGTTGGCTAGCATCTGGTAACCTGGATTTTGGGTAGATACTCACATTTTCAAAACTGATACAAGGGGCTCACTGTGCCTAAAGAATGTGGTCCTTGTGATAGAGACATGAGGCAGGGAAATTCCGGGCAGAAAAGGGCTGGTTTCTGGGAAGGGGCCCATACTCAAGCCTGTAACTGTGGCCCAAAGTGAGAACATGCATTCCTGTTCTCCCACTCGAATGTTGCCTTTTCCAAAACGACTCATGCCCCCCATCCCAACCTGTGCCTTATAAACCCCAAGCTCCACCTGCAGAGAGCGAGGAGAAGAGGAGAAGCAGCTGGATGTCAGAGACAACAATTTGACGATGGAGAGAGGCAGCTTGACTTCAGAGGGATTGCTTGACAGCGTTGCTTCTGAAAGGAGTCTGGGGGAAGAACACTTTCCCACTGCATCCCCTTTCCAGCTCTCCTTCCTGAAAGCCACCTTCGTCAGCAATAAAATCCTGCCCATTCACCACTCTTCAGTTTGTTCATGCAACCTGATTTTTCCTGGACACTGAATAAGAGCTTCAGTGCTCTTATTCAGAGCTTGTGTGGAAGCTAAAAGCTGTCACACTGACCCTCTGCCCTTGCTGGCAGAGAGCAACCATTTCATGTGAAAAGACAGAGGGCCCACTGAGCTGTATTACACTTAAGCCATCTGTGCACAGCAAAGCTGTACACACACCCTGCAACACATACCCTCTGAGGCTTGGAGGGTGGTGGGTATCCCCTACATACTGCTGAGGGGCCTGCATGGAGTTTTGTTCCTGCCAGTGCCCAAAAGCACTCACCCCAGCTCCTGCACCCAGTCACTTTATGCTCCCTCCCATAAGGGTTGAGAACAATGGGTTTGAGTGAGTGGAGTTTGCCCCTGCTGTCACCAAAGTGGCCAGGTATCTCCAGCACTGACACTCCAGTTCCTGTCCATGAAGAGGTCAGGGAAAATCTTCTGCTTCACTTGCTGAATTCCTGTTTTCCTTCTAGGAGTCTGTAATTTTGCTGCTTTCTGGGCAGAGGGCCCCTATGTAACTGGCATCCAGTAAAAGCCCTAGATATTGACTTTCCAATGGAATAATGGTGGATAATTTTTCAAGCATGTAGTCATGATCTGAGGCTGGGGAAATTAAGAGTGTCTTGAGTGTCTTGTAGTCACAATTTGAGGGGGAAGGAATGAAGAGTGCATACTCTACTACCAGGAGAGAGGACTCTTTGAAATTGTAGCCTGGTTTTCTCTGGACTTCACCACATGAGCCTTTACCTCTTGCTGATTTTGCTTGTATCCATAATAAATCATGGCTGGCAGTAAAACTTATATGCTGAGTTCTGTGATGCCTCCTAGAAAATCACTAACCCTGAGAGTAGACTTGAGGACCTCCAGTGCAATATTCTTATTGCAGGAAGGCTGCACGATGCAGGTTGTTTGTTTGTTTTTCTATTCCATGTTGCGGGATTGGGTTTAAATATGGAGTACTATCAATACATATCGTGAATGTGTGGCTCACATTGATATATGTCATAGTGTAATGAAGGTGTTTAATTTCACTTTAGGATTAAACTGGACAGAACAGGGGCAGCCCTCACCACACAGCAGCTTATAAACCGCTGGGAATTGATGGGAGTCGTTGAAAATCATGGCGTGCGGGTACTTCAACCCTCCTCAGGGCTTGGTGTGGCCTCTACCTGGGAAGCTTCCCCAGCTAGTCTCAAAAGGCTTGCTATGTTTCTACTGCCCACATAAAAAAAAAAAAAAAAAAAAGAGGCTGCCATCAGAAGGGACTCCCGGCTAAAGGCTTCTTAGTGAGAGGTAGAGACATTGGGAGTCTTACTACTGAACATGGAGTCATTTTACAGTGAAAAGAGTGTCTCACACATCAGTTAAGCCAGTCGTCTATATACACTTCCATGGTAGAGCTCAATCCATAGAGTCTTCTGGGGACTCTGAAATTAGGAACTACTGTGACATTCCTGCTACATATATAGGAACTGGAGTTTGAGGAAGTTAAGAAACCTGCAGTAGGTGAGGCATAAGGACAGAGCTGGGATCTTACCCAGGAGAAGCCACTGTTCTCAGAAACTTCATTATGTATGTTGAGTCTATTGATTGGGCCTAGTGAGGTTGGGCTCATTTTCTGGACCACTTCATGCCGTCCAATCTGAGGATTTCTATCATTGTAGAGCTGAAAGTTTGCTTTTTCACTCTTGCATTTTTCTGAAACTAAAAAAAAATGTATTACCCCACATTATATATAAGCATTCATCAGTCTTTTCCTCAATGATGCAGTTTAGTCTGCCGCTTTAGAAATGCTTCAGTTCAGACCTTGAATTATGCCCTGTGAAAGTCAGGTTTCTGGTAGGGGAATGGTACCAGGTGGCAGAGAACATGCACCTGCAAAGGGCATCCTCAGAATCATGTCTTGCTGATCTCCAGCCCCAGAGCAGGGCTCCTCTGGCCCATTCCTGGCTCCAGGCTCTGGTTCCTCTTGTCAGATTAAGGCCCAGGCCAGAAAGTAGGGTTTCGTAAGTGGAGCATCCCGGTTACCTATCACAGCAGAACTAAGCTGATGCTGTGTCTTGGATTACCGACAGTCACTAAAAGTTTTATGAAACCTGCAAGCTGGTCCTGTTCAACATTCAACAAAACAAAAGTGCACTGCTTCAGGGCTGCATTGTAAACTGTTTTAATCTAAATGGAATCCCTAAAGCTGTGCTTTAAATAATAATTTAAACTGAATGATTGAGATTTGTAGCCTCATTAGATTTTCCGTTTCTTAACCAAAAGTTATTCTATTTTTGAGGCAAGATGTTCTTTCCTTTCTAATGGGAGAATCCCCAAATACACAATAATTTGAGCAAGAAGTTGTAAAACAAAGCCCTGTAGTTCTTGTTAGCTCAGTTATGCATCACAAGACAAAATTCACGTGACTTTCATGGATTTATTGGAAGTTTTGCAGGAGACAAGAGAATGATTCTTCAATTACTGTGAAAATGCATTTGCTGCCATCAGTATCTGCAAATCGATGTCATGTGTGACATTGATAAGACTGAAATGGCATATCCTAGAGAGGGCTCAGTACTAGATGTGGTACCTGAATGTCAGCCAATTCCTTCCTCACAGTGACTTTGCCTTGTCTAAAGGCTGGAAAAATGCATTATGGTTGATGACGCGTATCCACAGCAGGCCATCTCACAGACCTACCTCACACTTGGGTCAACTCTGGTCCTATTTGTGATGTGAACTTGAGAATTCAAAAGCACCTTTTCTCTGTGTGTCACCTAGATAAAGTCTACCTATATAGCAAGGAGGAAAAAGAAGGCATAAAAGGCAGAAAGTGTTCTCCATCGATTCTTAGGTACATCCACGCCTTGGTACTACCTACCACCTCTTTCTTGGAATAAATCGTTCCTCTTAGCCTGAACTACCTGGAGATATTTCCTGTCATTTGTAAACAAATAACCTGAAACAAGAATATAGCAGATCCTGGACTAATGTAATAGGTGAAAACAAGATAAATCTAGTCAATGAAAATAAAGCCAGAGCAATGATGATTTTGCCATTGCATAATAAAACTTCCTCTGTAAAATTCATGGATACTTGTATAGTAAAGTGTTTTCCCTTGGGTTATAACTACTTGTTAGCCCATAACATTTTGAAAGAAGGAAGTCACTGACAAAATTATCTTGTTCCATGACCCACCCTCTTCAGCAAGTCAGCAATCGATAACATTCCTGACTTTGGTGGTTATTTGCAGTTATTTTTGCAGGGACTGTCTTGTCTCTAGTAAATTGATTGCTACAGTATAAAGCCTAAGCGTGTCTAGATGGTCCTCCCACTCAGAAAGCCAGATGTGCGCCTCCTGCCTCCTGTCTCCTGTCAGTTACTGGATGGAAAGGTGGTCTATGTGTGGTTCTTGGTTAGATGGTGTCAACATGAGTGTTCAGTGGTGCCAGCACCATTAGCCATGTCTTAGCCGTATTGTCCTGCTGCAGTTTGTGGTTGTATTGCTAGGCCGGCCCTCTTGCCTCCTGCTAATCCTCTGAGCCATAGTTTACTTTCCTTTTCTGTGAATCCTAAGAGTCAGTTCTGTTTTGTGTTTATTTCTACCTTATGCCAGTTTCTGTTAGATTAAAAATCAAACAAGCAAACAACAGTGACAAATGAGACCATCTCTGGATGACACGTTGACAGGGAGCCTCACTCTTCCTGAATCTGCTTTTACTGGCAGAGAGCTCATTAGCCGCTGCGGCAGTCCGGTCCAGCTTTGGACAGCTTTTTTGATATTGTTATTTTAGTCTTAATTTCTAGAAACCCACAAAATCAATTACTGTTTAAGTTATTTTCTAATTATTAGCTCCAAGTTTCCTAGATACTTTGAAATTACACAAATTTGAGCATATATCCCAGGAAGAAGAGAAAGAAGGGTGGGATAAACACTTTAAAAATGCAAGCATTTCTACCACCATTCTATTCAATTAACTAACACCCCTCAGTGAGCGTGAAGTCAGAGAAGGCCTCTCCGGTGGTCAGAGATTTTTTTATTTTATTTATTTGCTACCACTTGGTCCTAAATGCCAGTCGTCCTCTGCATTTGGAGCTCAGCTATAGAAATGGTGATTTGCTGCAACACTGGATGGGAAGAGGGCTGGGCTGGAGTTTGTCAAAGATTAGAGAGTTTTCCAAAGAAGGTTTTGACTACTTCCAATTTCCGCCTTCAATGTTGACAGACTTTACCCTTCCCCTACTAGGATTCTTGATTGTAATCAGGGTCCCCTTCCCCACTCTCCCTCTCCATATGTCCCAGACACTCCATGATCAATAATCCCTCACACTCGGGCGAGTGGGTGTACCATAAGCAATCATTTCAGATGCTCAGAGGCAGCCATCACTAGTATCTCCCCTAGGAGTTACCCATTGCCTCTCCTAAATTAACTTAATATTGTGCTTTTTAAAAATGGAATTATAGCTGATGATAGTGTTGGGTTTTGGTGGATTATTCATTGGGTATGTGTTGTCAGCTGTGCTCACTGATAAGAGAAAATAGGCCACCTGGCCACTTGCTTAGTGAAACTCTTAAAAACCCTATTTAGAGCCAATCCTTGAGCTGAGTCCGGGAACACCAGGATTCTCCTGATTACTGCTATTGACACCCACCATTTAATTGACAGTGATGATGGACACAGCCTATCTTAAGCACGCTTACTTTAGCTCATTTATTCCCTCGGTCACATCCATGAGCTAGTGCTGTAACTTTTCCATGTTATGAATCAGAAGCTAAGGCTTTGAGGGGTTGAATAACTATGCCTAGGTTACACAGATGTAAGTTTTCAAGAGTCAAAAATTAACCCACTTCTTCATAATCCTGGAGCCCTCTCTTAGCCCAGGAGCTCAAACTCCAATGCACACAGGGGCCAGGTGGTGACAGGTGGGAATTAGAGGAGGAAGTCAGTGTGGGAGGCCAGCCTAAGGGCTGAAGCCCCTTCTCAGCTCCTGCTCATGAATTCTGTGGCCGTGAGATCCCTGTGGCCAGATCTTCCTGTTCTTCAAGAAAGCCCAGAAATTCAGGTTTTACTATGGTGCCTTTTAAAGTTTAAATGTTGGTACCACATTCAATTTACCAAAGAAAAGAGAATGAAGAAGAAAGAAAGGAAAATAAAATAAAATGAAGATAATAGAAATGATAAAATTATGTAAAGAAGATTCAACATACTTAGAGTTGCATTTGGTCATCAGCTCCAATTGGCCAGGCCTGGGTTACTGGCCTTGCTGCAGGCCAGGGAGGGACCGGGTATCCTTTATTTGCCAAGGTGCCCTCTGTATCTTGCACAGAGCCTGGTACATGGTAGGTGCTCATTACCACATGTGGAATGCACGAATGCAAGAAAGATGGTGGATATGATAATGAGTAATTGCAGGGTAGACATTCAAGCACGTTAATCAGCAGCTATCCTGGGAATACCATAGCATGTTCTGTTCTCTAAGCACAGCTGTTCTAACTATAGATGGTCAAGATTGATAGTTCTCTCGAGGACATGGCAGGATCATTGGGCACTGGGTCTTTTTACGTTAATTTAAATTTCTTTCGCATTTTGCCTGTTGCACTAAAGTGCATTTACAAAGAAAGCAATAAACAGATGTCTGTCAGCACCAAAGAGCTTTAATCTTTCACACAACTTTAATTTTATTTTCCTGTTTAATACTCATCAGTAAATATTGTGAAATAAAGACTTCAGTCCAAATAATCCAATTTTACTGGAAACTCTGAATAGTTGAGGCAGAGGACACAGCAGCTTGACCAAGCTAAACAAGTCACACAGCCACTATGTAAAATGTGTTCTGTGGCCAAATGATTGTCCAAACACTCATCCAAGGAAAATGTATTCAAAAGAGACTTTGACTGAGTTCATCCACGCATAAAAGACCAGTAAGAACAAGAAAGGCTCATCATTGACCTTGGCATGACCTCCTGGCCACCATGTTGGTGTCTCAATGGCAACGCTCAGCAAATACTGGGGATATCCCTGCTGTCCCTGTGGATGAGATAATACATTCAGGATCATTGGTCCTTAGATGATGGGGTCCCATGCTGAAATTTCTACAGGAGCCAGAAGGAATATGAATGAGTGAAGAATGCCAGGGATACATTTTTTGGAATGCTAAGCATGTAGCTATGTCTTTCACTTTCTTAACAATAAAGTCTGCAGTCTCCCACTTTTCTGGAAGCAATTGATTCTCTTCATCTCATTTTTGTTTATTTTTGATAAATATATGAAATAGGAAATATTTTCTTCTTAACTCTATTACAAGAAGAAGTAAATAAAATGGCAGAGTCATGATAGTGAATGCAATCCACACCAACATAGTATTAGACAGCCTGGTGTGAACTGTCCTTCCAAAGTCAGCAGTCACAGGGTTAGACAGTAAGGGACAGTGTGGATTGTCTTTCCAAAGTCAGCAGTCACAGGGTTAGACAGTAAGGGACAGTGTGGATTGTCTTTCCAAAGTCAGCAGTTACAGGGTTAGACAGTAAGGGACAGTGTGGATTGTCTTTTCAAAGTCAGCAGCCACAAGGTTAGACAGTAAGTGACAGTGTGGATTGTCTTTCCAAAGTCAGCAGGCTCTCTTGGTGTGCCACAGATTTTTACCAGACAGAAATAAGTGTTAGTGGGATCAGAACTTCTACAATTTCCAGAGAAAACTAAAATATGGACTTTTACATAAAATATTTTGAATTTTAAATGTTGTCAATAATTCATTTTTTTAAACACTTCCTGACAGAACAGACAGCACGGTTAATGTGAGTTTGGTAGCACAAGAGTCACTTTTTCCTGTTGCTTGTTGTAACAAGCCATGCATGGTGATATGAGAAATCATGTCAGGGAGAAATTAATGTGGGCTGAATATTGTTTTTTACAAATTTGATGAAAGTAAACCCACAGACCAAAGAAACTCAACAAACTCGGAAAACAAGAATATAATTCACAACAAAGAACATTACTATGGATTTAAAAGTCATTTAATAATGGTAAAGACTTAAATAATGATAAAGAGAAAAATTCCTCAAGAGGACAATATTCCTACACATGTGTGTGCTTGATTAAAGATCTCCAAAATACATGAAGCAAAATGCTACAAAACTACAAGGAGAAATAACAAATACACAATTCTGGTTAATAATTTCTAGGACAAGGAGGAAGGATAACAGCAAAGATATAGAAGACTTAAACAACAATATCAACCAAGTAGACCTTAGAATGTTCCACCTAATAGTATCAGAATATATCATCTTTTCAAGTGCAGGAAAAACACTTACCAAATTAAACTATATTCTGGACCATAAACAAATCTTAATAAATCTAAAATAATTCCTGTCATACAAAAACTATTTTCTTCAAATAGCAAAAAGATCTATTGAAAATCCAGCAAATTGTCAGACCATAAGTAGTACTCTTCTAAATAATACACAAATTGAAGAAAAAACTGAAAGGGAAATTCAAAAGTATTTTGAACTAAATGAAACTGAAATCATAATTTATCAAAACGAGTGTGATATCACTAAAGCAGGATTAGGTGGACAAATTATAGCACCTGCTTCCCAAATTAGAAAATTTATTTAAAAAATTTCAAAGCAATAATTTTAACTTTCCACCTTAGGAAAAATTTTTTTAAAGTGATAATTATGAAACCAAAACCTAGTTCTTTCAGATTTTTAAAATGGATAAACTTCTAGCCAAACTAATTAGGAACAATAAAAAAGAAACAGAAAAAGAATATACAAATTGTCAGTAGCAAGAATAAAAGAGATTACATAATTACATATTCCTGAAACATTAAAAAGATAATAAAAGGAAATTATGAATACCTCTACTAACAAATATAACAAGTTGGATAAAATAGACAGATAGCTCCTAAGGCATGTGCTGCCAAAGCTCACTGAAGAAAACTATATACTTTGAATCACCACACATGTGATTATATAACTATGAGTGTTATAGGTAAACATCTTCTCACAGACAACATTAGATGTACAGAGTGTTTCACTGGGTAATACCATCTATCCTGAGTATGTCCAGCTTCTCAGAGCAGCATTTGCTGAAAATATGGTCATATCTTAGTGATTAAGAAAGTCAAATTCTGTTCCCTTCATGCGCATTTTTTTTGAGGGAATGAGGAGCTAAGTTATGGTGGAAATCAATTTTATTATATCTGATTTTGTTAATCTGAAAAAGTTAAAAAGAAAAAAAAATTAAGTCTTTGTGGGTCTGTATCAGACCAATGAGGTTTAACTTTCATGTAACAAAGTTGTGACTTGTTTTTCAGTTACACTGACCCCAGATTGAAAGCCACGTAGCCTGAGCCTGCTCAGATGAGCCAAGCAGGCAACCACAGGGGGAACCTAAGTGCTCTGATGGAGGAATGGGAACTGAATTAAGAAGGAGACGCAGTATAGCAGGGTCCAAGATCCAATCAGATCAAGCCCTGGTGTCACCTCATGGTAGGATCCAGTAAGATCATGCCTCCAGTAAGACCATGCCTCATTGCAACATCCAATCAGATCACATGTCATTACCTTATGCTTATAGAACCAGACCCAGTCTCCAGCTCCAGAAGACAGATTTGAGTATTTCCTTCTGTCTCCTTGCAAGTCAACTTGCAATAAAGCTTCTCGTTTGCCCAAAGCTAGTGCCATGTTATTTCTTCTATGTGCATTGGGCAGTGAGCCTATTGAGAGTTTCGTAGCATAAGGGCAAATTTCCAATGTCACGTCTCTTTTTTATTGTGCTAAAATATGCATAGCATGTTGATATATTTAAGTAGGTTTCCTCTGACAGTTTACCTATTTATCTTCAACTTATAAGGCCTAACATATTCTTTGAACCTCACAGATATGGGTTATGCTACCTGAGCCAGTGCCTTGTATGCATTTTCTTCTTCAGCTTTCTCTTGGGCAAAAATCAGATTTAAATTCAATTTGTAGTTATCTGTTCATGTTTGATAGTCAAATTGGGGCCATCACATTTGAGTGAATGCGATTAGACAGATATGAGATGGCTCAATCTCAGATATCTCCTTTAATTGCCTTTGTGGATGTGATAGGAAACATTATTGGTCGTATCGTAATGCTCACCAAATGCCCTCAAAATGGCCCTCGGGAGCACGTATCGATTTAGCAGTTGGCTCCACAACCCTAAAGAGTAAGTGACTAAAGATCTCTGTTAACATTGGTTATAAATTAACTACAGAACGTTGGACATATTCCACCTTCTGTGAGCAAGAGTTATCAATCTATCTTAATTTATTGATATCCCTAAGAGTCTTAAATCTTTAAA
Source organism: Cacajao melanocephalus (assembly GCA_963573385.1). Classification (NCBI taxonomy): domain Eukaryota; kingdom Metazoa; phylum Chordata; class Mammalia; order Primates; family Pitheciidae; genus Cacajao; species Cacajao melanocephalus. The sequence goes on along the minus strand of CAUYLG010053956.1, from coordinate 63,968 downwards.
ACTCAAACCCAGAAGCTCGGGCATCTGAATGATCAATCTCTTTTGCTCCATTTCAGCTGTTCCACGTGCTTTTGTTTTGTGCATCTTACACAGGTGAAATTTTTCTTTTTCTGAGTTAAATACATTTAACTTGATGTAGAGAGTTATTGTGTGAGGCCAGAATATTTTCAGTTCATATCTTCACTTCTGTTTTGTTGTTAATGTGTTATTCATTCTAGCATTGAGTGGAAGAGTCTCTCTTGCACTCTAAGAAAATTAAAGAAATAAAGGAAATGTCTGCAGGCATCCGTTGGCACACCTTTTTATTTTACCTGTCACACCATAGCAGGCAAACAAACATAGCAGTTTTATAAATGGTCCATTGAATGACAAAAAACCTCCATCCTCAATTATTTTCATGTAGGGTTTATTTATTCTCCATGTTTCTCTCCAATTCTTTGCATCTTGGATTTGTTAAAATAAATCAATTAAATTAAAAATTTTAAAAAGGAAACTTTAAGGACCTCAAATTCATTAGAATCTACCCATCTACCCTTTTTGTTTATAGCACAAGAACTGCCCTCTTCTATGACAATTTAATCCAAACACAATATAGACCTTCACTGCTAGAGTCACTAAACAAAAATAGTAAAGCTGTCAAAGCAATTTCTTAAAAGCTGGTCAAGATCTGTAGTTACTTTCTTCCCTTGACACCCAGAGAAATGTTCAAATTTTGTTGCTGCCTTTCAACTTGGAAGGTGTGGAAAAACTCCCTCCCTCTACCATAGTCTAATCTAGAACTAATGCCTATGCTGACTAAGCATTTGGTTTTGACAGTAACCATCAACGTTTGGGACCTGGACTCTTTCAATGTGGCCAGCGTGCCAGCTCGCTTTGCTCAGTGGCAGTGGAAACTGACACTCTAAAAGAAAGAAAAAAATTAAATCTAAGGGCAAATTTCCAATTTCATTTCCCTTTTTAATTGTGCTAATATATGTAAGTGTCATATTGACAAATGTAACCATTTAAAAGAGACAATTTAGTGGCATTATGTACATTCACAATTTTGTGCAACCATTATCCTTGTCTAGTTTCAGAACTTTTTATTACTCTAAACATGTCTATACTCTAGCAGTCATTCCTTTCTCCCCAACCCCTAACCCCTGTCAACTACCAATCTGTTTTCTATGGATTTCCCTATTCTGGACATCATATAAATGAAATGGTACAGTAAGTGCTATTTGGTGATGGGCTTCATTTTGCACAATTTTTAAGATTCATCCATGTTATAGTAGCATGTATCAGTAGTTCTTTTATTGTTGAATAATATTTCATTGTATGAATTTGCCCATTTTGTTTGGACATTTTGTTTATTTGCACATTTTGTTTATTCATTGACCCATTGATGAACTTTTGCATTGTTTTCCACCTTTTATTCTATTTTATTTTACTTTTCATACAAGCAGGATTTCCCTATGTTGCTTAGTCTGGTCTCAAAGTCTTGGAATCAAGTGATCTTCTCACCTCGGCCTCCCAAAGTTCTGGGACTATACCATGCCTGCCCCAGCCTTCAACCTCTTTAAACCACAAACACCAGAGGATTGTTTACCACCATGAAACTTCTAACATACTAGTGAGCCATTCTTAAGTTTAGAAATAAACCAATGCCAAAAAAACAATCTCATTTCTAGGAAGGAAACAAAAGCTCATGCGTTGAGCCAACAGGAACAAAGGAAACATTGCAGTTTTGTTTTCATACTTTCAACTTCTCCTGTCCCCTCAAAGTCTGAACTCAGTCTGAGGTCTGACAACAGTCTACATTTTCATAGAAAGAAATAGGTTTTCTGAGAAGCAGAATATCAAAAAGTCAATGCCTTGAAGAGTTTCAGGGTGCGATGACAACAGAAAACATGAGCAGTTGTGATAATTATAATCCCAACAACAATTAGGATTCTGTTATCCAGTTCACTACGGAGAACTGAGCACATAGTAGATGCTTATTAAATATTTAATGAACTAAGGAATAAGACAAACGTGCTTTGAAATTTACTTTGCATTCTGTATTTTGTTACTGTTGTCTTGTTCTTTCCTCTTCTTCTTCTTCTTTTTTTTTAATCAGAGTGAATTCCAAGAACATTCAAGTTCATAAAAGACCCCTGGCTAATTCTTAGACTTAAATTTTGAGCAGATTCTAAATACATGGCTGAGATTAATGTAAGGAAAGAGACTGAATATTGTAGCAGACACGAAATGAATAAAAGCTAGGGGTTTGGAATACCCAAGACTTAAGCAGGAAAAGGTGAGGCAGTATTATCAGTAATTAACGTGACTGGCTACAATAACAGAAAATTTAGCTAATGGTCCCTTAAAGGATGAGGACTTTTTTGTTATTTATTGTCATCAGTTTGGGCTACACTCAATGATAGTTGATAATGAAGAACCCCATGTCTTTTACATATTTGTCTTTTCATCTGTAGTATGGTTATTTTATGAGGAGATGCCCTCATAGTTTTACACACCACATTTTCACCAGGCAGCCTCCAGAGCAGAATGAGAAGAAAGGCACAAAACAGAGGCCATTCTGACTTAATATTATTTATATGAAGGAGGAAAGTGTTTCCCTGAAATCCCTATAAGACATAGTCTTAGGTCTCAGCGGCCAGATACAGGTCACATGACCCGGACCAAACCAATCACAAACTTATGTGAAACGGGCATATCCTCATAGAATTTCTGTGACTGACCTGAACCAATCAGGATCTGTACACTGAGTCTGGAGGAGGGACAATACGCTGCCCATCAGATGTCAGAACAAAATGATGAAAAGCTGTGGGTGGCCTTCCAAGACAGTCAGCAACAAAACAGGCCTCTCTGGGAGGAAATGAGATCATTTTTCATGATGAGACAGATGGCTCAGTTATGCAAAGGAAATTAAATAAATTTAAATATCATAGTGACTAACTCGTTTCCTTTCCAATTCTTTTTGAGCTCTTCAGATTGCATCACAGAGAAAAATCTATTTGTTGTTACAGCCTGTAACTTCTAACACTTTCAGTCTTTTTAAGACAAAGGAGACCTGCCTAAGCTCAAGGCTTTATACAAGTAACAGCATGGAATTGCAATGTTCCATTTCACTACACTTATTTTCATAATTGTCCTTTATTTATGGTAAGTTTACCATGATGATATTATGTCCTTTTTGAATATTCTTATTACTCATAGAGTTAACTTAAATAATATATCACATAAATAATGATGCACATATTTTGGCAACATGAAATTAATAAAAGATGTTTTTTTAATGACTGAAAATTAAGAACAGCTGAATATAAATAGTGAGCAAGATTTACAAGACAATCTGGGACCTATAAGGGAAAAGTGAGGTTGAATCAAGGTTAATTTTTAAGGCAAATCAATGGAAAACTTTAAAATGCTATATTGATATTTCCTATTCATGCACCAAATACTATTGTTCTCTGAAAGAAGCTGATGTATTCAAAGCCATAATTCAAAATAGTTTTATCTCTTGCCTTTCAATTTAGGATTAAAATAGCAGAGGAAGTCATAAACTCATGAACTGAGATGGACAGATATTGATAAATAAGTAGGTCAATAGATACAGATACTGATATCTCTCTGCTGGTCTAATATGTCTACATCGGCGATTACTGGATTAAGCTTCCATTAAAAAATGAAAGTCATGGTGTGTAACTGCAACATTTCTGTCAATGAAAAGAATTTCTGCTTAAGTCTACCCATCAGAAATGTTCGTAGTGGCATAAAATTGATTTCATATGCAATATATTAGTACAGTGTTATTGGAAGTGTAGAGGGAGGCCCTGGAGATGTGTAATTTGATTTTAGGTGCTTGCCAAACAGAGCATTACACAACATAGGCTCACATGGTGAGAAATGTTACAGACATGTCTGAGAGATATTTCCGGTTTGGTTCCAGACGACTGCAATAAAGCTAATATTGCAATAAAGAGAATCAGGAGAGTTTTTTTTTAATTTCCCAACTGTATTAGTTCATTCTCACACTGCTATGAAGAAATACCCAAAACTAGATAATTCAATAAAGAAAGAGGTTTAATTGACTCACAGTTCCACAGGGCTGGGGAGACCCCAGGAAACTTAGAATCATGGTGGAAGGGGAAGCAAATAGTCCTTCTTCACATGGTGACAGCAAGGAGAAGTGCAAAGCAAAAGGGGAAGGCCCTTATAAAACTATCAGATCTCTTGAGAACTAATTCACTATCATGAGAACAGAATGGAGGTTACTGTCTTCATGATTCAATTATCTCCCACTGGGTCCCTCCCATGCCACATGGGGATTATGGGAACTACACTTCAATATGAGATTTGGGTGGGGACACAGCCAAACCATTTCACCAGTGCTTGCAAAGTTATGTTTGCACTGTACTTTGATCGTTTAAGTGTGCAAAGGCATTATGTATAAAAATATACGTACCTTAATTAAAAATACTTTGTTGCCAAAAACTGCTAATGAATTGAGAATACGCTGTTGGAAAAATGGAACCCATCACTTGATGTAGGGCTGTCACTTCTTCGATGTGTCGCTTCCCCACCTTCATGACTCACATTCTATACGTTTAGCCTACAAACAAGAAGAGTGATTATCTGCAAGCACAGTGAAGTGACGCACAGCAAAATGAGGTAGACCTGTATTTTCCTTTTGAGTTTTCTTTCAGTATGTTTGTTATTTCAGAGAATAAGACATCTGTCTTGATCTTCTTTCACAGTTTAAAAACTTTTATTTATTTATTTTTTGAGATGAAGTCTCACTCTGTCATCCAGGCTGGAGTGTGGTAGCATGATCTCGGCTCACTGTCACCTCCACCTCCTGGGTTCAAGTGATTCTCCCGCCTCAGCTTCCTGAGTAGCTGGGACTAGAGGCATGCACCACAAGGCCCAGCTAAATTTTGTATTTTTGGTAGAGACATGCTTTCACCATGTTGGCCAAGCTGGTCTTGAACTCCTGACCTCAAGTGACTCACGTACTTCATCCTCCCAAAGTGCTGGGATTACAGGTGTGAGCCACCGTACCTGATCCTAAAACCTTTCTACTATTACTTCCAACAAAGGGAGCATGAGCAGAGCCCTTAGTAGATTTCAGGTGGCCTCTCTGGGGCTGGCTCCCTAGCTCCAAGATCTCAGGGATGTGAGTGTGAAACAGGGAGTCTCTTGGACATTCCCATGTGATCACAAAGTCGCTTCCCCACCTTCATGACTCACATCCTATATGTTTAGCCTACAAACAGGAAGAGTGATGGGCAGATCCCAAAAATATTTGTTTTGTTTTTGTCTTAAAAGCCACAACTTTCCGGGAATGTATTTTCCCAAAAGCCGCATTTCTAAATTTCTCTCAGGTGTGAAGGCCAGAACTGAGTTGCATACTTACACATAGTTACACATAGACCTCAAACTAGCAAAGAAGTGGGATTGCCTTTGACTGATCCTCCTTCATCTCTTGAGGCCTCAGCACAAATCTAGGATGGGTATGAAAGGAGAAGGCATCTAGGTGGGCAGGAGAAAAATTCTGCCACATTTAAAAAAGTTTGTAGTATGCATATCTGTTTAACTTCTACTTACAGCACTGATGTAAAGCAGTAAAATAGCAACTTCTATTAAAGAAAAAAAATGTTACATGAATAGTAGGTAATGATATGTAGAGTAAAGTGGATATGACAAATACAAAGGAATGGTGAAGATGCTATCTGATGTTGGGGTGACTAACTCATCCTCGTTTGCTCAGAACACCCTGGTTTTATAAGTGAAGTCCCATGTTCTGCAGACTCCAACAGACAGCAGCAAACTGGGGGATGCTTGGGATGGTTGGGAACCTTATCTACATTCTACAACAGACTCTAAAACAGACTCTAAAAAGATAGGTTCCCATTTTCCCAGACGTCTTTGTCTTTCCATTTTTTTCCATCTAAAAAGAGAGGTTTCCATTTTCCCAGACTTCATCATCTGGGAAGGAAGCATCATGATATGGGAGTGAAGTCTGAGCTTGAATGCATCTTTCTCAGCATCCCTCAGTCCCAAAGGTAGACGCTGCCTGAGTTGCTTAGGCATGACTTTAACCTCAGCACAACTACTCCACCTTCACCAGTGCTGTTTCCAAACATTTTACCTCATCTGTGCAAGTTTTTGCAAATGTTGCTGTATGTTCTCATGATGCCAACTCAGGAGAGGCAGGTAGGTGCATTCCAAGCCTCCATTCACAGTTCAATGATCTGACCCAGAATTATGGGGTAGATATATTCAATAAAGAAAGAATGACAAACGTAGCTAAAACCACAGAGATGTGGACTTGGATTATAGGGAAGAGGGAATCATGCTGATTTATTTCTATCTCCTATGAGAGGAGCAATTACCCAAACCTACAATCTGTTGGAAAATCTCACATGAAAGATACAAAACTTACAGGACTTTTTGTCAGCCTGAAGAACGACCATGCAAAAAATCTCAAGTCCCCTCAGCAGACTGCAAATGTGCATGATTCTTTTCCAGTTCAGAGCTGTCCATTTTTTCTCAACCCCAGGCTGAATTAAAGTGAGCAGATGTTTTCTGAGTTAGATCTCCCGTGCCTCTGCAGGGTCTAGTGCTGCACCTTTGATGGTCTCAGTATTCCCTGCAAGATGCACCTGCCTTGATTTCGCTGCCTGGTAACAATTAGGAATTCCATTAAACAATCACTGCATAAAAGATTTAGAGGATATAATGTAGAGAAATTAAATGAGCCAGAATGTAGATGCCTGTAGTGTTTACAACAATGCTCAATGTCAAACTAGGTGGAAAATGATGCTTTGCAGATGCTGCGTTATTTTTTAGGGGAACAGCTGATAATCACCCCACAATATTTCCAGCATGTGTTTTTCCTCTAATAATGAGGAGTCAATTCACAGGCCCAGTAGCACCAGGCATTCCACAGGAGGGAACCTTGTTGGTCATCATATGGAAGTTTGACAGTGACATTGAAAAGCATGTTCACATGATTTAAATAAAACCTTAATTAATTAAGAACTGGCTTATTATAGTGACCTCACTGGGCTTTCCTTCTTCACAAAAGCTCGGTCATACTGAACATACCACAACTGAAAATATGCCTGGGAAGAAATGGTACTAGCGTTGGAGTGTCAGTATTTTCCCTTGTGTTTTCAAAACCTGATGACATATTTTAATTTTCCAAGTCCCTTTTCTGACTGCAAGGCCTCTTTTTCCAAACTCCTTTCTGGTAGTGAAATAATGCCATTCAGATCTACTTTATCAGCTAAATGGGGTGTTTCAAACTCATGCGATTGACTTTGAGGGTTTACTTAATTTGCATGCTTGAAACAACTGCAGTCCTTCCCCAGCCATGGTGTCTCATGGGTGGCACAAAGAGTGAGGTTGGAGTTCTCGGTTGCTTTTCATTTCACAGCCATGATGGATGGCCTCATTCTCCACATGCCAAGGGCAGCAATGGAACATCGATTTGGAATCAGTGAAATGAGCGTGACCTTGGAATCTTAAGACCTAAGTCCAGGCCCCAAATTTGATCCCAACATATTTAGAGGACAGCTTAAGTTCTACCTGCTTAGGTTCCCTACCTAGAAGAGGTGATGCTTATTCTATCTGATCCTGGGAGTCACAAAAAGTGCAAATGAGCTCAGGTGTGTGAGATACTGTTAAAAATAAGCACCTGCTAGGGTCAGTCATCTCCTACTTGGATCCAGGGTGTCCTCCTTGGGGTTGTGGTTCCTGGGATTATGAGGTCTACGGAGAAGCCAGAACTCAATCTCAGCACTGCTGCAACCTCACTGGGATGGGGAGCCCCATGGATGGGATGCATCAGAGGAGGTAACATGCAGTATGATTTCATAACTGACATTTTCCATTGTGCCATGTCATCTCCAGTCTCTCCATTCCACCTGCACCTGACACACCGAACTTGTAGCTATGGGAAGGTCAATCATCTGTGGACTCTGAATGCCCCTGTGCATTCTTGCTGGGCATACTGAGAATGCAAGGCCCCAAATGCTTTCTGTTCAGGCCATCTCTCAGGCTTTTCAGTGAGCCACCTTGAGAGACGAGGCAATGTCTTCTTCTACAGAAAAAGCAGACTTCTTTCCTGCTCACTGTAAAAGTACTAGGTTCCCCAAGCCCATGTTCCTCAGCTGGGACACAAACCACTTCATGAGCATCACCTGCCTGGGAACTGACCTCTGTGTGGTCCCAGGTGGACCTGGAGGTATTGGAAACTGACAGAAACCTCATGACGTTCAAAGCTGCTTTTTGTCCTGTGAACAAAATCCTTTGCCTCTAACTCTGGAGTCTCATGTCTTCTGCTGGAATTCATGGCACAATTAACAGTCTAATTTTTTAGCTTATAAATGGTGCAAAATTCCAGACCACTCACACTTGTTGATAGTGTCTTGTTATGAAAACACAACTTAACTTTTGTCTCCCAATATTCCATTCACTGATTGTTTGATTGATTGATTGATTGAGACAGGGTCCTGCTGTGTTGCCAGGCTGGAGTGCAGTGGTGTGATCATGGCTCACTGCAACCTCAACCTCCAGGGTCAAGCAATCTTCCCAATCCTCAGCCTTCTAAGTAGCTGGGACTACAGGCATTTGCCACTATACCTGGCTATCTTTTGTAGAGATGGGTTTCGCCATGTTGCCCAGACTGATCTCAAACTCCTGAGCTCAAACAATCCTGCCTCAGCCTCCCAAAGTGCTGGGATTACAGGCATGAATCCAAGTGTGGGCTTAGTATTCCTCTTTTTTTTTTTTTTTCTTTTTTGAGACAGAGTCTCACTCTGTCTGTCACCCAGGCTGGAGTACAGTGGTGCAATCTCAGCTCGCTGCAAACTCCGCCTCCCAAGTCCAAGTGATTCTCCTGCCTCAGCCTCCTGAGTAGCTGGGAATATAGGCACCCACCACTGCACCCAGCTAATTTTTGTATTTTTAGTAGAGACAGGGTTTCACTATCTTGGCCAGGCTGGTCTCGAACTCTCGACCTCGTGATCCACTCACTTCGGCCTCCCAAAGTGCTAGGATTACACTCGTGAGCCGCTGCGCCCCGCCTCCAGTATTCCTTTTAAATGTATTAACTGTTGGTTAGTTTTCCTTGCCCTGGATAAACACTCCAGCAGACTCCCCGAGTTTTCTACTCCTTACTCATTGCTAACCGATTCCTTCATCAGCTGAGTTCATGCACTGTCCCTGTCCACACCTAAAACACCCTGTTCAAGAAACGGCAACTCTGTTTTTTATTTAAACACAGTCCATTCCCCTCCCCTAGCTCATGGCTGCTCCAGGCCTCACTCTGTCTCTGGAACACACCAAGCCCATTTCTTCCTCTGAGCCTTGGCTTGCCGCACTCCTCACCCTCCATGCTTGATAGCCAGGCCACCTTGACTCTTCTAGATCAAAGCCCCCACCCAAGTCCCTCACTCTCTACCTCACAGTCCTGTTTTATTTTATGCTCAGCGGCCACCAGCCTTTGAAATCATATTCTGCTATGACTTATTTTTCCTCCAACTAGGCTGTGACTTCTGAAGTTAATAATTTTGCCTCTCCGTTTAATTGTTCTACTCCTGGTACCTAAAACAGTGCTTGGCTCATAATAGATGCTCAATAATTATGTTAAATGAATGAAGGCCTTAACAAACTGCACACACCAAAACCAACTTAGTTTTATTTTTTCTAATTATAAGTTACTAATTGCACTCTCTTTCAATCTCTCTCTATTAAATATATATGTATATATGGATACATATACACACGTTTTGAAAAAACTCTCAAATCAAGTTTTTCCTCTGCTACCACACTTCATTCAACACAGGAGACTTCTGTAATCAAATGTGTTGTTCTTTTTTTCATCACCAACGAGCAGCGGACACCAGCTAGGTACCCCCCAATGTCTCTGTTTTATCCTAGAATGTGCCCCACCCAGAGCAGATATGCGCAAATGCAGGAATTGAATGAATTAATGCTTATTGTTTGGTTGGGCTTCCAGAGACTGTTCGTTAAATCACAACACTGTCTACCTAGAGATAGCATCAGAGTCCACAGGTTGAGGACCCAGTTCCACAAGACCACCCCTCCTTCCCACCAGCCACAAGCCTGGGCCTCCAGAACTTCTGACAGACCAGCTTCAAGCTGGGAGTCCTGGGAGCAGCTCTTTGAGTTTGATTGATTTGCTGGAGCAGCGCAGAAGACTCAAGAGAAATACTTACATTTTCCAGTGTATTATAAAGGACACTGCAAACAATAAAGATGAATGGATGCTAGAGCCGGGTATGGGGGAAGGGATAAAGAGCTTCCACTCCCTCCTTGGGTGCCACCCTTCAGAAACTTGCACATGTTCAGCTACCAGGACGCTCCCTGAGCTTGGTCCTCTTGGGTTTTGATGGAAGCCTGATGAGGTCAACATTCCTTCCCTTAGGTTACAAAGTGGGACCCTCTCTGGAGAGGGGCTTTATAAACCACAATAGGAAAAGAAGGGGAAGATTTGATTTTTGCTTTGGGACAGGTGAAAGGAGAGCAGGAGAAGGTTGGAGAGTCTGTTTACTGAGATCTGCTCATGAGGCCTGACAGGCCCAGCATCAAAAGAAAAGACTAATAAGGGCTGTGGGAGTTAGGAGCCAGGAACCTTGAGTGTGAACACACATGCATGTATGTACTGTAGTAACGTTTTATATTTATATATATGTATGAAATATATAATATATAATAATACAATCATATAAAATACATATTAATATAAACAGTAATATTAATATGCATAATATATATCATAGATCATATGTTATCTATATTATATATTGATAATATATGATAACACCATGATACATATATGCAATTATGTGAAATTGGGTATCATACAATGCCATTGCCATGGAAACGGTAGAGCAAGCTTGTTCAATCCACAGCCTGTGGCCTGCATGCGACCCAGGACGGCTTTGAGTGTGGCCAACACAAATCTCTAAACTTTCTTAATATATTATGAGATTTTCTTGGAATTTATCTTTTCAGCTCATTAGCTGTTGTTTTTGTTACTATATTTTATGCGTTGCCCAAGACAATTCTTCTAATGTGGCCCAGGGAAGACAAAAGATCAGACCATCCTGCTCTACAGGACCCAGCTTTGAGTGCTATAACCCTCATCTATAACTAAAGACCTTTCAGGTGGCCTCCAGGACAGGTTAACATCTATTAGTATATATATATATATATATATATATATATATAATTTATATATATGTATTTATATATATATTTGTATTTATATTACTACATAATACATATTTATAAAGATATATTTATATATTTCTGTATCAATGGTACATAATATATGTAATATATGTCATATACATTAATATATGATATTAGAATATCATACGTATTTGTTATCTGTATAATGATGCCACAATACATACTTACATATATGCAATTGTGTGAAATAGAATATTATATGATGCCATTTCCATGGACACTCTGCAGGATCCAGCTCTGAGTGCCATGACCCTGACCTACAAATTACGACCTTTGAGGTGACATCAAGCAGAGACAGCAAACAGGAATTTCTGTAAAAAGCTCAGTGAAACCACTTGTTCCCTCACAGATACAAAATCATCCAGCCAGCTATTGGGCTGAAATTATCTTTATTTTATTTCAGGTTCTAGCATTGTTGCCATGTCAGCTAAATGTCTTAACATCAATTACATAACTAGGAAGAGAGAAAAGTCCTCAGCCCAGTCAAACAATAAGTACCCATTAATGTGATTCTCACATTTTTGTGTAATTGTTGTGGGTTGGTCACTATTTTAGGATAAAGTAGAAAACAAAACAGATAAAGCATTTCTGCCCATATGGAGCTGACATTCAGATAATAAACACATAAATGGATAAAGCATGTAACTGATCAGATAGTGATGCGTGCTATGGTCAATTCAGCATCCAGGAAGCAAAGTAGGAATTCTTTGTGGAGGGGTAAAACAATAAATAGAGTGGTTAGGGCAAGACTCACTGAGAAAGTGGAAGACACATACACACACAGATCCCAGAATGTGGTCAGGCAGAGGGAGGAGCTCACGTGGAAGCCCTGGGCAGGGAGGCTGCAGGGCACATTCAAGGAAGAGCTCTCAGAGCAGCACTGCTGGAGTGCAGCGAATGAATGGAGGGAAGGAAGAGAAGAAAGGAAACAGGAGAGAGACAGCCAGATGGTGTAGAGATGGTGTTTTTTATTCTGAATGAGGTGGAAACTAAATAGAGGGCTTTGAAGAGAGTGGCATCATCCAGATCGTAATTTGAAATGCTTATTTCAGCTTCTGTAGGTGGCACAAGAGGAAGCAGGGATTCCGGAGGGGAAGCTGATGTAATGAACTCAGAGAGATGATGGGGCGTGGATCAGGGTGGTGATTCTGAAACGGTGAAGAGGGGTCCATGTTCAGATACATTCTCATTGTAGAACCTATGAATGTCACTGGTGGATTGGGATAGCAGGTCATTGAGGATGACCTCAAGATTGAGGACCTGAGCACGTGGAGAAGGCTGTTAGCAGAACAGATGAGGGTGGTGGAGGAATTGGGACCTATAATTGCAGGAGGGGGGATATCATGCTTGAGGTGAGTTCAGGACGGAGAATCTAGCTGGGCATGTATGTTCAGGACTCGTCAGAGAAGAGGTGACATGTGGAGTCATGGAATACTACAAGCTGCCGAAAAGATGAATATAGGACTGGAAGACAAGTCCGAGGACTGAGCACGGACCCACTCGGCAAGCCAGGGACACCAAGGGCAGTCAGCCATGTTGAATGAATGAGACGGCTGTCAGTGGGGCAGATGGAAAGCCAGGAACCCGTGACTCTCTAGAAGCCAGGTGTTTCAAGGAAGGTGGAGGGTTCCACCACGTGCAAGGCATGTTAAAGGAAGATGAGAACTGAGAATCAACTTTGGGATTAGAGAACTAATGAGAATAATTTTGTAGCGTGCTGAGGTCCAAACACACCAGCACATGCACATCAAAGCTCAGGGAAGAATTACAATCCGCCTGAGCTCACACAGTAAGTGAGCAGCACAGGTCAGGGGCAGATTCTGGCCCCCAATTTATGGTTTTCTCGTCGACACAGGGAAAATAAGTCACCATTAAGAAGCCCAGAGTGGATCAGATATGGCAGCTCACACCTGTAATCCCAGTATGTTGAGAGGTCGAGGCAGGGGATCACTTGAGGCCAGGAGTTTGAGACCAGCCTGGGCAACATAGCAAGACTCACTCTCTACAAAAAAATACAAAAATTAGCTGAGTATGGCGGTGCATGCCTATAATCCCAGCAACTCAGGAGGCTGAGGTATGAGAGACTCTTGAACCTGGGAGGCTGAGGTTGTAGTGAGCCAAGATCCTCCAGCTTGAACGACAGAGCAAGACACTACCTCAAACACAACAGCAAGAAAAAAGAAGCTCACAATATGCGAGTATAAAGCAAATTCAAGTCATAGTTGACCCTGAGACCTGCCGAAATAAAGTATTTTTACTATTTTTCTGGCACTACTAGCAGTTATGCCAGTCAAGGAAAAATACTGGAATTGAGATCGTGCTTATCATTAAATGTCAATTTGAATATCAGTGGCTGCAGAATCCCATTCCATGAGCTAAATATAGGTTTGTACATGGGAATTAAGTAATGGGAAGTGAGGTTTTGTCACAGCCAGACTGCAAGTCCAAATATTAGATGAACACATTTTCTCCTCAGTAAATGCTGATCACATACCAGCTGCTAAATGCAATTTGTCTGCTGACATATGGTGGGAAATTCTCATGTTCATTAACAGAGAGCATATCATCATTACCGTCATTGATTTCCAGTGACCATGGCTCATTAAGGTTCTCCTGGGAACTTTGAACTGTAGTCCCATGGTCAAAGTGCCTGATGAATGGTTTATCTCCCCATCACCCATCCCTGTGGGCACCCATCTGCAGCGGCATCTGGCCCATGAGCTGAGGGGAAACAAGGCAAGGATTAGATCTGTTTCTTCATAAAGTGTGGATCTTCCTGAGATGGCCTCTGCTGTGCTGAATAACATGAAAAAGATGCTTATAGAAAAAACATGTTCTTCAGGAGGTGAGGAATTGCGAGAGTGAGTCCCAAGAACACTAAGCTTCCAGAGGATGAGATTCAGCAGGTGGCCTGACAGATAACACCAATGACAGCATCCAGTGGGAAAGCGTTTGACACCAAGGTCATTTGGAGACTCCCTCACCCTCTGCCCTGGTGTGCCTCACATCTAGGAAAAAACCTATTTGCCCAAAAAGCAGCACACACCCATAGATTATCTGTTACTCATGTGGAGACCCAGAATTAGGGCACATATTCAGGAAGGAGCTTACTTTCAGGAATACACTTATATTTCCTGAAAGGAGCATGTACCAAGGGCATACCTTATATTAAAAAACAGCACATCAAGAGCTTATTATTGGGCTTAATTATCCCAGTAATAGCATAGACCAAGGGATACATCATGCTCAAGAAGTAGTAAGCACCTAGAGAGTATTTATGCTTATGAGCCTGGAAGTGAACTCTCCCAGTGAATTTTTAATACTCTGGAAATAGCATACTAAATTATACATGCACATGTCCAGCAATGGAAGCATACTAGAGTGTCTCATAGCCTGAAAGCCACACAAATGTTCATTATGCATATAACGGACAGATAAGTGGGTGGCATTTTCTCACAGTGAAATAAAACAGCCATGCAAATGAGTGGAATGCAAATGTATGCAACATTACAAATGCCTTTTGCAAAAGTCATGTTGAGTAGCAAAAAACAACACAAAAGGCTGTATGCTGTATGGTTCCACGTGTATGAATTCTAAAATAACCAAACCTAACATATGTTTTTATATATCAAATTAGTAGTTACTTGCAGAAGGGGTTAGTGAGTGAAAAGGAGTACAAGGGGGTTTCAGAGGTGCACTGGTTTCTGTTTCTTGCTTTCCCTGCTAATGTAATCAAAGTGCTTCCTTATTGAAATTGCGCATGCCATACGCTTACTGTATGTATACTCTTCTGTATTTGTATTATACATAAATTTAATAAATGACAGGGTAAAATAAACCTTCGACGAAACCACACAGACACACACACACACACACACACACACACACACATACATACACATCACATACAGTAACAAAGGTAGCTCATGCTCAGGGAACATCTTCTGAGGGAGTAGCAAACGTCTAGGAAATATGATTATTTATATACTCAGAAAAAAACTATTTTCAATAATGTTTTATGTAGCTTGGACATTGGGGAGAGAGGAGACATCTATGTGACCAGGAAATAGATTATCTGTAGAGAACACCTATTACTGGAGAAATAGCACCTGTCCAGGAAGTATTTTATGCTGATGCTATCAGGTTGAAATTTATACATGGGGAATAACTTATACTCAGGCATTAATCGAAGGAGATTCAGACCCAGGACAGCACACACAGGAGCCACAGAATCTCATCTGACAGGAAAGTAGCTTGGCATGCCCAGGAGAAAGCACAAACCTAAAAGAATTTGATTCTCAAGAGTGGTTTATAACTGGGAGCAGCTTCATGCCCCATAGAGGCCAAGCTCACTGCTTGTGGTAGTCAGCTTCCTGGTAGCAAATCTCCCACTCCCATGTGCAGTCTTTTTTGCCATGTGACTTTGACGCTGCCTCATCCAGGGGTGGAGTCTATTCCCTAACTCTGGAGTCTGAGCTGTCCTCTGACTTGCAACAGAGGTGATATTGTGTGGCCTCCAGATCTCAAGACCTTGCAGTTTCCACCTTCATCCTGTTAGGACACAGCCTCAAGAACAAGAAAGAACAAGAGCAAGAGCAAGAATGAAAAGGAGAGCAAGAACAATAAGAACAAGAACAGGAATAAAGAACAAGAATGCCGTGCATGGCAGCTGGTCCAGCCACTAACAGATGAGTGGCTGAATGAAAGAGGCTTGGGATCGCCCCACCAACAGCACTAGAAGTCTGACATGTAAGAAGGTCTCGGAAATCCCAGATTGCCAACCCTCCGCTGTCTGCTTGAGTGGCCCATCTACACCCAGTATAAGAATGACCCATCCAACCTAAACACTTTAATCACTCACTCTTCAAAGAATTGTCGTAAGCCATAAAATTTTGCATAGCATTCTTAGCAAAATGTAAACTGAAGCACGCCTGATTGGATTGATGGGTCATGTAAATGAATTATGCAGCCGGTGAGAAGAGCTACTTATGGTTTCCTTTAAAGTTGGACTAGTAGCCTTTAAAATTAGGTCTCGACAATGATATTAACCATTGACCTCGGGCTGCTGAAGGGATGCTCTTTTCTCATCATGCCCCTGTTGACGGCCTCCCACTATTGCTGGGTTCTGAGTGTCTCACCTGCTCTCAGGTGTTCCTTTAGCTCTACCTGCATCTCTCTAAGTCATGCCCATTTCAATGCCTTTTTATTTGAACCACCCAAGGAGAGTTGTGTCCATCTTGAATTGTGACTAGAATTTCCAACTCTTTTCATTTAATTCTAACCAGAGGGAAAAAGAGTCTCTGTAGTATCACAACCCTTCCAGGATGTAGTATGCATAATGCCACAATATCTGGAAGCCAGTATGTGTGTGGGTGTATGTATATGCACACACTCACACACACACATTCATATATATATATATATATATATGAATGACTGTATTTATACTATATATACAGTGTATATAAGTATAACATGTATATATAGTATAAATACTATATATATAGTGTATGTGTGTATATATATAAAATATGTATCTGTGTGTGTGTATATATATATATATATACACAAACATACACATATATATACACACACATACACATTCATATATCTATATGAATGACTATTTATACTATAT
Source organism: Cacajao melanocephalus (assembly GCA_963573385.1). NCBI lineage: Eukaryota > Metazoa > Chordata > Mammalia > Primates > Pitheciidae > Cacajao > Cacajao melanocephalus. The sequence goes on along the minus strand of CAUYLG010053956.1, from coordinate 47,059 downwards.
ATACAGTGTATATATGTATAACATGTATCTGTAGTATAAATACTATATTATATATATAGCATAGTATAATAGTATATATACACATATTATATATATGTATACTATTACTGTGTGTGTGTATATGTACTATACCATATATCTGTATAGTATTATATGTACACTATTATACTAAATATACATATATATTCAGTAAACCAAACAGGATTGCTGCTCTAACAGCAATCAAGACAGTATTTTCCCCCCGGACAGCACAGGCTTCTGTTTAGCGCTAATTATCATTTGAATTAATAATTAGCAAAACATGAATAATCATTTCATTCATGAGGAGAGAGCCTTATCCCCTGTTAGGAATGTCAGGCTGTGCAATGCCACCTCATTAACTCCAGGGCGACCAGCTGCACCTCAGAAAGCAAGATGCATCTGTCAAGAGTCGCATCCCCATGGAAGGCGTGTTGCTAATGTGAAATGTGCAGATCGTGGGACCCCATTAATCACTGGGTCAGAGTCACGGCACAGCAGATTCAATGTTCCTCAGTGATTCCTCAGTCACAGTCTAAGGAGCTGTGCATGGGAGGGAGGGTGACGACATAGCTGCCCACTTCCCTCAACACTGCCTACCGTGTGCATCATCTCTGCACGTGGCCCTCAGTCCTGCTCTGGGCTGAGGTCTCTTTTCTAAAAATGAACAGCAAAGGGTTCTCGCCTCCTGGAGAAGAGGAGAGTGAGAGATTCATAAGGCCTATGTGAGGATGCAGAGTGTGAGTGCTTCACGCTGCCCTCTACCACCAATTAAAAAGGTGCTACGGCTCTCAGGGCAAAGAAGTGCAAAGTTCTAACAAATGATTTGAGAGGAAAGAATGTCTCCAAGCTATGGTTCTCAATCTGGTCCAGTCTTGGCCCCCCCAGGGGGCATTTGACAATTTCAGAGTTATTTTTCGTTGTCCCAGCTGGAGGCAGGACATCTAGTGGGCTTCAGCCAGCATGATGCTAAACGTGCCACATTGCACAGAGCGGCCCCCACAACAAAGAATCATCTGGTCCAAATGTCAATAGCGCTGAGTTGAGAAACCTCTGGAGAATAATAGAGAGAAACCAGGGAAGAGCCACTTAACTGGGAGCATCACACCCACCCAGTCCCTACCATGGACCCTCCTGGGACTCCAGCAAGTGCTATGAATCTTTCCCCTCAAATCCACCACCATCATTTCATTCACTGGCTCGGTGGGTCTACTTAGATTCCTAAATAGGACATTTGTACTTTTACTCTCCTTCACAAAGACCTTCACCCCTGCTGTCTGTAGGGCTTGGTCATAGAGTGAGACATCTCCTGTTACCTGGCTTTGGCCTCAAGGCTCCTAGCTTTGTTTCTCGTTGCTCCCCTGCAATAGTCATTGGTTTGTGGCTTGTGCTGTTACCTGACCATGCCCACTCAAGACTCAGCGCCATACTCATGCTCCTCTTCTGCCAAGATTAGAACCTTTTCTGACCCTCCCACTGTCTGTCATAGCCCTGTTTAGTCCTCAACTTCTGCATGAGGCCTTTTCTGACTACTTCAACCCATGATCAGTCCACTTCTCTCTCTCTCTCTCCTAATTTCTATTCAATTATGCATTCCACAACCAAGCGGGAGTCCAGGATTTGTAAGTCTAATGCCTCCTGGGCGAGTGATACACCCACAGCAATAGGGATGAGAACACAGGAAGTTGAAGATGTGAGGCTGCATCAGGGATTGAGGGGCTGTGATGTCTACTGTTTTATGATGACTAGTGGAGACACACAATGGGCCAGGGTACTTGGTGCCAACGTCTTCTGCAGACTGGCTTCAAGGGGAAATCACATCACAAGGAGTAAGCTATGGGGGAAACTAAGACGGCTTCTTTCCAGTGGGTATTGCCCATTGGTTGAGTTTACCCATAAGGTGTCACCCTTGCACAGTTTCTGGTTGCAACAACCTCTTCTTTTGCCTCTGGGGATGCCTGATTATACTCCAGATTCTCCAGGTGGTGTGTAGTTGTATCTAAGTCCAGTACTGTTAGCAGGGACCTGGCAATGTAGCTGGTTGGTCTGCTTGTGCAATGACATCCCAGGGCAATGACCATATTAGCTCTTAGAAGCCACTGTACAGAAAGCACATGATGCCCTAGGAATCTGAAGACATAGAAAATTTGTATCATATACTATAGACAGAAAGGGGAAAACACGGTCCCCTCTGCATAAGGTGATGCTCTGGCTCACCACACCAATCAGTTTACTCATAAAATGTACTTAACCTGTGAAAAGACCCTATGACTTGGTAATATTACTTTCCCCATTTTATCAATGAGATTACAGAGACTGAAACATAAGATTTCTAAATGGTGAGTCAGCTAACCTCTGCTCAAATGAGGATTTAGACTAAGGTGTTTCTGGCTCCTGAGCTCTCTCTCCTAACTGTTTCTATGCATTCATCTTTGTGCTGTTCTGCATTAGTAGTTTAGGATGGATTCATCAGAGTGGAATTACTGAGTTTTCATGCTTATGTGCATAACATTTTTATAGGTACCACTGCACACACTGATATGACAATTTACATCATCTAACGATGTTTTGTTTGTTTGTTTTCTGTGTGTGTGTGCACACACATGTGTGTTTTCTTGTTTGTTTTAAATGACAACTCCATTTCTTGGCTTTGGCAGATGTCTCCTCTCTGGGATATAAGGTGAAGGTCCAGGAGACAGATAAGGCCGTCCTAACCCAGATGCATTTGCTCCAGTAGGGAAGGGTCCCCATCTGACACACCCTACCCTCCTTCTTTGCATTCATCCAGTTCCTGGCACACAGATAAAATTCAATAAATATTTTCAGAACAAAACAGTTGATTCTAACAGATTATCTTGGGGGTGACTTCTGAGGGAAAATGCTTCCCCGGCCCAGAAGTGTATCCAGAAAAATCCTATGCAGCAAGCCAAAGCCCCTCTTTTGGAACTTCACTGGTCAGTCCAGTGGGGCATGATTCTTATAAAGGGATGGTTTCACATTTATCAGTCTGAATGCCACAGGGAAGTGAATTTGACCAGAAAGCTGCACAGGACCCTGAATCCTAACTGAAGGCATCAAATCTGGGGAAATAATTTAATTGCAATACAGCATCCCAATCTGTTGGAGACATCAAATTGTTTTCCAAGTCCTCTCAAAACTTTTATGATATATTCGTAAAAGTTTTGAGACGGCTTGGACCCAGTGATCTGTGTCCTGTGCAGAGGACGGGTGTTGAGGCCACAGATGCGTGACCTAGATCTAGAAAGGAAACTAGGATAATGGGGTCCCAAAGCCACAGGAAGCCAGGCTTCCAGGGGAAGAGGGGCTACTGACAGGGATGCCACTGAGGAACCAGGTGAGATGCAGATTGAACTTGGGGACCAAGTGGTCCTTGGCTGCCTGTTAACACCAGCTGACCTCAAAGACTGATGGGGGCAGAGAATGTGGCAGAGGAGGAGTGTGAGGGGTAAGGACACAAAAAGGACAAGTACAGAGTTTCTCCTGTGAGGCTGGGCTCTGAGTGGGGAGCTGGGGGCACTGGAGTCAGGGGGAAAGTCCTAAATCAGGGCTGGATCTGCTGCAGGCAGGACACAGAGAGATTGGCACCACTGATGCGGGAGAGCCCCATCCTTGGTCTTTGGCCCAGACTGCTAAGATGGAAATGTGTGAGACTAATTCCACAGGTCTGACTGCTCCCACCCAGCAGGGTCATGACTGTAGACAGATTCCTCTGTGATGTTGCCTTCCAGAGCTCAGAGCAGAGCATGGCTCAAGTCTCAGGACCAGGAGCACCCCCAACCCTGGGCTAAGGACATGGTGTTTAGATAGAGCTGGGAACATCACAGTGAACAGTAAGGAAATATTCTCTTGGCACCTGGTGTTCCATAGATTTTTGTTTTTTTGTTTGTTTTTGAGACAGGGTCTCGCTCTGTCACCCAGGCTAAAGTACAGTAGTGCAATCTCAGCTCACTGCAGCCTCCACCTCCTGAGTTCAAGCAATTCTCCTGCCTCAGCCTCCCAAGTGGCTGGGACTATAGGCATGTGCCACCATGCCCAGCTACTTTTTGTATTTTTGGCAGAGACGAGGTTCCACCGTGTTGGCCAGGATGGTCTTGATCTCCTGACCTTGTAATCCGCCCACCCACCTCGGCCTCCCAAAGTGCTGGGATTACAGGCAGGAGCCAATGCACTCGGCCTTCCCTGGATTCTTAATGGCTCATTTGTTCTCTGTGATTTTTACCAGTCAGAGAAGTAAGAGGAAAACACAAATAAGGAAAAAAGGAATCAGCCAGAAGGGAATGGGCTAGGTTTCAGCAACATACTCGGGAGATGGCTGGCTCACCATTCCCCAACTCCCACCTCATTCCCTCAGCGCCTGTATCCACTTTAATGCATAATTTATGGATGCAATTAATAGAAACCAATCAAGCAAACTATGCATGCAGTGCTGTGTTTAATGACAGATGTTTCCAGGGGTGATTATGTTAGAACAATAATACACACACACACACACACACACATACAGAGTGCCTGGTCATCAGTACTGTGTAATGAGTGCTAACAAGACTGATGGCTTCACCAATCAAACTTCCAGAGCCGGAGACTTGGAGAAAGGAGCTGAGTGACTACTGTTGGTGCCAGTTTTCTTCCTACTGTAGAATAAGCCATTCTCACCCTTTGTGCTTCAGTTTTTGTTTGTTCCCAAGATGCCGACATCTTAGGAAATTGTTCTGGAAGAAGAGAGGCACTTTTCAGGCCATTGCAAGAGGCGTCCGGTTTCTCTCGGCTCTAGGATGGGGACTCACACTCTTGCCAAATTCCAGTTGCTCAGACCTTGCAGTGCAGCTCAGTGAGTTGCTGTGTTCTTCCAATCCTCCTGCAGCATCGCAGGGTTACTCCTGGGCAAAAGATGTGGGTCCGAGTCTTCTCACACCACAACCTCTGCGATAGGATGCTGTGCACATGTCTCTGTCTCCCAGCCCCTTGGCCCCCCATCAATAACAGTAACTCTTGCTGGAGGCTGTTGTGAAGGGTACAGGGGTTCACACAGGTGAGGCATTAGGCAGAGCACCCAACCTGAAGCAAAGTCAGCTGTGTCACTGGTCACTGGCGTCATTTTGGGGAAGTTTTTTTTTTTTTAAGACAGAGTGCTCTGTCACCCAGTTTGGAGTGCAGTGGCGCGATCTCAGCTCACTGAAAATTCCAGCCCCTGAGTTCAAGTGACTCTCCTGCCTCAGCCTCCCAAGTAGTGGGGATTACAGGTGTATGCCACCATGCCCGGCTAATTTTTTTTGTATTTTAGTAGAGACAGGGCTTCACCGTGTTGCCCATGGTCTCAAACTCCTTAGCTCAGGCAATGAGCCTGCCTCAGCCCCCCAAAGTGCCAGGATTACAGGCATGAGCCACCATGCCTGGCCTTGGGAAGCTTCTTTTAACCATTCCCTGAGTTTCCACTAGCAAGGGGAGGCAAGACCCCAACATTTTCATCCGTGATTACACTGGCTGGATACAGTAAGCAGAGTTCTAGCTTAGGCTTCAAATTCACAAAAGACCCCAGAAGGGGGTGCTTCTGGTCCTGCGCCACACTTAACACTTTTCATGTTGTCTCCAAGGGAGCCTACAAGTCCACTAACAGTCATGCAGGGGCCTGGTGCAGTGTTCACATCTGTGATCCCAGCACTTTGGGAGGCCAAGGCAGGCAGCGGATGACCTGAGCTCAAGAGTTTGAGACCAGCCTGGGCAACATAGCAAGACCCCATCTATAAAAAAAAAAATACAAAACCTAGCCAAGCATGACGACTCCAGCCTGTGGTCCCAGCTATTTGGGAGGCTGAGGTGGGAGGATTGCTTGAGCCTGGGAGGTTGAGGCTACACTAAGCCAAGATTGCATCACTGCACCACAGCCTGGTGACAAATGAAACCCTGTTTCAAAACAAAACAAAACAAAAGCCATGCAGAAAAGGCTGCTCAAAAACACCTTCCCCACACCACCCTAAGTCTGACCCATTACAGGATCTAATATCCTGTTGAAATTAGTATTCTCAATGCATCTTTTCATTAGAACGTTTGTATTTTAAAAACGTTCATTTGTTCATTGTCAGCAGCTAATACGTAACACATATTTTGACACCTGATTTTGGCAATTCTTTATTTGAAGAGGACCTTAAATTAAAAATACAGAACAATAAATTAACGAATCAAAACACTATTTCTGATGCCTGGTCCTCTCGTTCCATCCAGGAAGCTCTGCCAGAACCCTGCGGGGAGGGGTGCCTAGGAATGCAGAGCAGAGGGGACGGAGAGGTCCCGACACGCCCTGTTGAGTTCTACGTGCTTGCGCGCATCTTCCTCGGGAGAGCTTCCACTGATTTAACTGGATATGGGGGTGGAGAGAGGAAACAGAACAGAAAAAGGAGTATAAAGGGGAAGGATGGGGCGCGCGGCACAAGCGCAGGCGGCCTAAGGCAGGTGCATCCCCAGGTGCGCGCCCCGCCCCTTCAGGACCTGGTTCCCAGCCTCCAGCGCTAGAGGGCGCGTCCCTGGCCTGACTTGCGGCGCCGGCCCAGCCTCCAAGAGCGGCCAGCAGGGGGCGCTTTGCACAGGGACCTGCGGGAGCTGAACCTGCGTGAGCGGCTCGGGGCCACCTGTGCAGGTGCGGGTGGAGCCATTTCTGCCAAAGCCTGGGACGGTGGGCGAGGCTGGAGGGAGGACTGCCCTGTGCACAGGTGGAAGAGATCTCACCTCTCACAAATCCTGAGGGTGCTTTGGCTTCTCTTAAGGGAGTTTGGGAGGCAGTGTTGCCAAGGGTCCAGTAATCGTTGCGAAATTATCTCTCAGGATGTCTAGAGTCAGGAATTCCTGAATTTGAATCTCAGCTCTGCCCTTCAGTGTGCAACCTTGGACAAGGGAATTCACGCTCTGAACCTCAGTTCCCTCCACCCCTAAAATGGGGATAATGAGCGCGCCTAAGCCATAGGGTTGGAGTGGGGATTAAACGACATTCTGCGCCTGCAGGTAGCACACAGAGCAGTGTATCTGCTACATGATATATCCTTAACTTTTAGCTGCCTACTCTTATTATTAATATTACTGTATTTTATGACTATGACTATATGATTATTACTACTTTTACTATATTGTGTTGATACAGCAGGCTGTTTGGCCATTCTACAGGCTTAGCTGAAAAGAAAAGCTTTTGCTGCTTAGAAGAGCAGTTCTCAAACTTTTTGGTCTCACGGCCCCTTTACAGTCTTAAAAGGTATTCAACAATCCAGAATGTTTCTATTTATGTGGAATTTACATCCCGTGCCATTGAATTAACCCCATTCAAGTCCATCTGGCTAACACATTTTTGTGAACAGAAGTCAGGTAAATATTCAAGATTTCTGGCCGTTTTTCTGTTTCCTACATGAAAGAAAAAAAAAAAACAGCTTTCTTGTAGGATGTTCTCAAAAGGCTGTGTGACCCCAAGAACTCTGGGCTGGAAGGCAGGAATCCTAGGCTCAGATTCTGACTCTGTCCTTGTCTTGCTATGTGACCTGAAGCACGGTGCTTGCCTCTCTGAGTCTGAGATGTACCATGTTTTGAGGCACATCCAGCTATGATAATGCAGGTACCTTGTTCTTTGTCATCTATTAGAAGAGTCTGTCATTCACACTGATGCATGCATCTGAAGAAAGGAGTCTCCCCGCTCCCACATGAATTGACAACTCCAAATTATTCCCAAAGGAGGATATGAATTTGCAAAGTCCAGATCCGACTCTAGGCTCAGCAACTACCAAATGCATGACCTTAGGCAAATCAGTCCTCATTCCCATCCCAGGGATCAGAGTAACTTGACATTTAGTGGGGGATATGATGACCTTCAAACTTACACCTTCGGCTGGAGTTGCACCTTGAACACTGTGGGGTTAGCGGTGGCCAGAGGCAGCTGTCAGCCGGACCTTGAGTCAGGGTCTTTTCTGGTCACCAGGGGCCATGTTCCGTCACTTAAGTCTTGTGGGGAAGACTGTACCATATTTGTTTTCAGGCTACAGTCAGCAGGAAGATGCCTCCTTCCTTCCCTGGGAGTCCTTCTAGGCTGAGCGAGGCCACAGTGGCTCCTAGAAGGGCACTTGGTAATCTGTGACTTAGTCCACATCCTAACTTGACCACTCAAGCTGTGTGATGTTGATCTAATGGCCTGACTTCTCAGCCTGCCTTTCCTCAACTGTAAAATGAGGATGTTAAATCTTCAAATGAAGTCAAGGAGCATCATTCATGAACTGTCCACCACACTCCCTTGCTGTGCCAGTGCTTGAGGGGAAATATCTCATTGAGGCTTCTCAGTAGTATTTATAAGTGTGGTGCTTGGATTTGTTCTATTTTACAGGTGCAGAAACTGGAGCCCAGAGACGTTAAGTCACTCATCTCGAGACACACAGCCAGAGAGGATAGTAAGCAGCCAGGATTCCAGCCCACATCCACAGGACCTGAAGCTATAGCGTGCTGCCCTCACCTGCTCCCCACTGTGCCTGATAGCATCAGCTGCAGAGGACAGCAGGCCCAGAGGCAGTGGTGGATAAGAAGTGACCAGGATGAGGATGTGAAAAGGACATATATTCACTTGCCTCTCTTGTGACATATTCACATACCATAGAAAGCTATTGATCCATCTCTAACTCCTCTGAGAACTTTTTGTGGAATTTTAGTGCATGTCCTTGAAAAAGTGCAGGCAGCTGACATGCGTGACAGTGGAAGCTCTTGGATCTCGTTGTCAGGCTGTGCATTTTCTAACCGTGAAGGGCTTTCTCAGCATAGAGACTATTAATTCAAACTCTAAGTAGTCCATTTATTTTATTTTGTTCAGAAAATCATAATGCATTTCCTACATTTTCTCTTCTGGGGTTTAAAAATAACCTACCTTAGCAGCAGACATCAATTCATGTAATCAGCTGCTGCTCGATCATCCACGTCATCTGGTTTCTGGATTCCGTCTTTGTGTCCTATTCGAAGTCACACTCTCTGCCCCCCACAGCGTTACCATCATGAAGGGGGCCAGGTGAGGGTGTCAGGCTTTTCTGACTGTAGACAGGGATCAGATCTGTCATTATCTATCATGTGTCACTTGGCCTCTGCTTGTGAATGTGGCTTTACTAGGTTTATTGAGATTGGCTATTTCTTCTTTTAATTGTTGGGCTTATTAGGAAAAGTTTTAGACTTTCCCAGAGATCTACATTTTTATCCAACCTGTCTGTTAACATTTTCTGATATTCTTCACTCTTTTGAGATAATTTTAAGGATTTTTTGTCTTTGTCCTTATGAACCTGTGGGGCAGAACTTTTGCTATTTTCTAGTGACCCTGTTAATTTTTGAATATCAGCCTTAAACACATATTGACCCATAAACACACCTTTAATGCAACCAGTGGGTTTCTCTCTTTCTAGTTAATTTTTGAGTAGCTCTATCTTTAGGAAAAATATAAAAGTGAAGAAAATAAAAGAAACAGAAAGGAAGGAAGGAAAGAAGGAAGGAAAGAAGGGAGGGAGGGAGGAAGGAAGGAAAGGAGGAAGGGAGGGAGGGGAGAGAAAGAGAAAGAAAGAAAAGAAGAAAGCCAACAAATTCTTATGGTTTGCTGCCAAATTCAGTGTTTCTAAGTTTTTGAAGAGCTGGAGTGACTTCAGGCTTTTTTAGACTTTTTAAATCATGCCATAATTTTCATGGATTTTGTTATTCTTCAATTTGGGAAGAACAAAACACTTTTGATCACTTCATTTTCCCTCTTCACATCCTGCTGGCTTATTATGAAAACCAACAAAGCAATACCATCATCTCCCAGTGAAACCCAGTGCGACCCGGGCCTTGCTTAATTCTTCAGACACCAGCATCAAAGCCTTGGTCATCTCCAGGAGGAGCTGAGGTGAGGAGGCTGGCAACCAGCAGACCCTCCATGGAGCCAAAGGCTCGTGCAGCTCCACCCCTGGTTGCCATGGTCCTGCTCCAGTAGAACACAGGGAGTGGAATCCTGTGTGTGGTCCTATTTCAGACACAAACAGGTGCCTGGCAACCAACGGGGAGGCTGGGAGAGGAGAGACCCATCCCTTCCATGGCCAAGGCACATGGAGAAATGAACATATTTTAATGGAACTCAGGAAAATGGATGAGACTCTGAAGCCAGAAGCAACCACCCTGTAGGATCTAGCCACGCAAGGCTCAGGTGGTCCAACAGGAAAATACACCTCTACAGCTCGGAGTTAAGCCGTGACTGGCGCCTACTCCACGCGCGTGTTATCCAGCCAAAGGGGCTCACTGCACGGAGCACTAGAGGCCAATACCAAGACACTGGTTTTCTTTTTTGAGAAAATAATAAAAGCTTCTTATTGTAGATCAACCAATAAGGAGACAGAAGTGCAGCTCAAATCTGTCTTCCAGTGCTGGCTTTAAGGCAGTAACTTCATTAGAAAAGGTTTAGGGGGTGGATTCTGGGATTAGTAGGTAATCGGTAGAAGAAAAAGGGAGGTCTGGAAAGTCCTCAGGCTCTCACAGTTTTCCCTTCACACCTCCTCATGGCTCTCACGTGCAAATTCATGGGGAGTTAGTATAAAACGTGGTCAAACTTGATTGAGGCTGTGACATCAGCAAGCTTGTTCTGTGCAAACTTTATTTAGACACATTGGTTCCAACCAATTTCAGCTAGTTATTTTATCTCATAAGCAGAGGGAGTTTCAACATCTCCAGAAGTTGTTTCTTTTTTGTCTGGCATCTTATAAGCTGAAGAATTTCAGTGAGTTACTAGTTTATTTAACAGTTTGGGGGCAGCATGTCACATGGAGTGTGCCAGGTTTTCTTGTGCAGGATGCTCTGTAGCTGAGATCGCACCTGTCCACATTCCTGTCTGATTCTTCTTTCTTTCTTCATTTAAAATTCTTTTTCTTCAGCCCCTGAAGCCTACAAAGTTCACAGGAATCTTACAAGAACATACCCCCATGTCTCATAGGATCCAGCCTTTGTCTGAGTAATGCACACGCTTGTTTGCATATCTCTTGCCTCATATTCCAAAGTTTGTTCTGGAGTTGCCTGGGAGCCCCATGCAATCCTATGAAACAGGAAGCACTGGTGTCATTGGATCTAATTTTCAGAGGAGGCCCAGAGAATTTCACTGACTCGCCAGAGGCCATCTAGCACGTCACCAATGGAGCAAAGGTAGAAGGCACTGCTGAGCCTTCGGATTCAATGCTCACTTGCTGCAATGCCTCGTATCACCCTGAAGGCATGAGGTGCACTGAGAAACCTCAGCCCTCTGGGCTCCCTGCATGGGCAGCACAGTTCCTAGGCATTCCTTTGCACAGGTGCAACCAGGACGAAGATGAACAGGGCAGGAGGGTGCTGCGCACAGCACAGAGGGACACAAGCCCTCCACTTCTTCAAAGAATCCTCATTTACTCACAGTCAGTGAAATAGCTCTCTTTGCTTCTTATAGACAAAAATGTTCCTCCATTAAAGTCTGATGGTTCATATATGAAAAGTATAAACCACAAAGAGGCAGAAGAATGAATCAGGACTGAGGGAGAGGGAGATTCCAATTACCATTATTGATTTTTCACTTTATAGAAACATGGAAGGATTTAGTATACACATCTTCAGTTACTATGTCTGAAACTACTGCCGTGGAAAAAAAATGTGACACTGTGAATATCTCTATCCTAGAGATGAAACTGAGATCCCATAACAGTTCAGTATAAAACAGAAGCAGAATGCTACATCCACAGCTCACCTCCTCATAACATATAATTGCCCTTTGGAGAAAAACACTTGATTTAAGAAACATTCTTCAGGATGAATTTTTGAAAACCTAAGAAACTAAACAATTAAATTCAAATATGTGCAGCAAAGTTTTGGGGTATCCAAAGGCAAGATTATCTCCTTGTTGTTTTCAAGAGAATGAGTAAAAAATACTGTAGAAAGTAATGGCTTAAGATAAGGTTATTTCTGGATAAATAATAATTCCAGAGCACTTGAGGCAGCTTCATTTGCACCTTGTCAGAAAATGTTCCCATCATGGCAGACAGAAACTCCTCCCGTTGCATCATCCGTGTGTCCACCCATCCATACAAATGGGTTTCTATTCTCCAAGGGCCCTGGATCATAGAAGGTGAATAACAGACCCCTGGTGGAATGGGTGATGGTCATCTTTAGTAAGGAGATGATTTAGATGCTTAGACAGTCATAGAATTGTTTTACTCACAGAATAATTTCATATTAATATCTTTGAGTCATTCTCATGGAATGTGCACCTTTTACCTTTAACCCCTGACGATCTTTTCTCCTTCCTTCTGTCTTTCTTTCTTCTCCCTCCCTCTCTTCCTTCCTCTCTCTCTCTCTTTCCTTCCTTTTCTCTTTCTTTCTTTCTCTTTCTTTCTTCCTTTCTTTCTTCTTTCTTTCTCTCTTTATTTCTTCCTTCCTTCCTTCTTTCTTTCCTTCTTTCATCTTTCTTTCTTTCTTTCTTTCTTTCTTCTTTCTCTCTCTTTCTCTTTCTTTCTCTCTTTCCTTCTTTTATCTTTATTTTTTGAAATGGAGTCTCGCTCTGTTGCCCAGGTTGGAGTGCAGTGGTGCAATCTCAGCTCACTGCAACCTCTGCCTCCCAGGCTCAAGTGACTCTCTTGCCTCAGCCTCCCTAGTAGCTGCGATTACAGTGTGTGCCACCACACCCGGCTAATTTTTGTATTTTTAGTACAGATGGGGTTATGCCATGTTGCCCAGGCTGGTGTCAAACTCCTGATCTCAAGAGATCCACCCACCTCAGCCTCCCAAAGTGCTGGGATTGCAGGTGTGAGTCACCGCGCCTGGTCCCGATCTTCTTTCATAGCAAAAGAAAGCAGGCCTCTGGCACAGAGCTTTGACAGGAAACTAAATCTGGCTAGAATTTTTTAACATTTTGTTATAATATTGTTTTGTGTGTCTTCTATTTGTGGCAAGTGATGGTGACTTTCTATTTAAAATAATTAAATAATGTGTCTTTTGAAATTACTTCTAGAAAATCCATGTCACTTTCAATGTGTGTGTGTGTGTGTTCATATTTTTGCGAAGGCCCAGGTACACAGGTGATAGCATGAATAGCATGTGCTTTCAGACATGGCCAAACCCATGCAAGGGAGTGCTGGGTGCTCAGATAGCGTGAATCTTGTGTTACTGGCACACAGGGGCTGGAGCATGGGAAGGGCAGGCTGGGGAGGTGGATGTGAGGTGAAAAGCATGTGGGCCACTGAGTTCACATCACAGAGCTGACAGCCTTGTGTCTGCCATGTCCTGGCTGGCCAGCTTGGCTAATGATGGTGACCAGCCCACAGTTAGTGCTCCCCATTCCTCTTAGTTCTGAGGAGCCTGTGGGGGGTTGTTCTAAATCACTCCATCTAGTTAGGGCCCCCTTCTGCCTAGAAACTCATCACAGTGCCCATGACCTAAAAAGGAAGGCCATGCTCAGCCTCAGCCTTCCAGGTTTTCATAGATTGGTGTCCTCTGGTTCCTGGACACACTTGGCTCAGGCCATCCAGGGACCGGGCATTGGAAGAACCGCAAATCCCTTCTCGTGTCATCCCGAATAAAATAAGTAAATGCATAAATAAAGCTCATAATTAGTGCACATTTAATATATAAAGGGTGCTGTACTAAGTCATTTCTTTCACAGTGTTTCAGGGAATCCCCACAGAAGCATTTTGAGGCAGGCACTGGTATTATTTCCATTTATATAGTGGAGGAAGCTCAGGCATTGGACATGTCAGAAGAGTCAAGGTTCTGTCGAAGTAATAATAGCAACACATTTCTGTTGCTCACAATGACAGAGATTTCTCCCTCACGTTATTGATGAGCATGGGTAAAGAGTAAAGGCTCTTCCTGGCATCATCCTCACTCAGGAACCCGGGTTGAAGGAGACATCCCAGTCTTATCACCAGGCCTGGCTACATAGTCTGCAGTGTGAAATGGAAATACAGACCCCAGCTGGGACCCAGAAACTCAATTTCCTCCTCTCACGTGTCCACCACCCCAACTCATGGTGGAGAGAAGGCTTATGGGATTGCAACCTGCACGCTAAGCTGGGCTTGGCATCTGGGCCAGGGGTGGATGAGAGGCCCCCTACGGAGTCTATTGTCAAATTTGCCATGGTGCTGCCAGCCTAAGGTGTGAGCAGCTGCCTCCTTGTGTTACTCGGATACACCATGAGGAGTGTGCATGACCCTGAGGACCCAGATGACCCTGACGTCTTCTACATCTGCCCATAGAGCAGGAAGCAATGGCAGAATGTGGTACTTTCCAACGAGCATAGGCTGGCTGCTGCCCTGGGGGCAAAAAGCAGCAGTCCTGGGTGGGGGCAGGAGGAGAGGCTGTCAGGGGACGAGGAGCAGACAGAACAACGCCTCCTCTGGGGGCCAGGAAGGACACAGGAGCTAAGACTCTGCAGAAGCTGAGATTCCCACCTTCTGGAACATGCTCTGCTGTCCCATTAGACCTCACCAAACACAGACTCTAAAACATAATTACTAAAATTTCCAGACGATGCCCACAGAGCAGACCCTTCCTAGCAACTGCATGACCACAAACCCATGAAATCAGCTCCTGACTTACGGAAACAAAGGAGAGGGCTCATCCATGTTGTCACATATGCAGAATCTTCTTTTAAAGGCTCAATAATATGCCACCTTTTCTTTATCCATTCATTTATCGGTGGACACAGAAGCTGTTCCCACATCTGGGCTGTTGTGGATAATGCTGCCGTGAACACAGGAATGCAAAGGGCGTTATGCTCATTCAATAAGCCAGTCCCAGAAGAACAAAGACTGCAGGAGTCAACCTACATGTGGTCTCCAAAATGGAGGAACTCCTAGAAGCAGAGAGAAGAATGGTGATTGCTAGGGGCTGAGGGAGGGGACATGGGAAATTGCTGTTCCATGGGTATAGAGTTTCAGTTATTTAAGATAAATACATTCTAGAGATCTGCTAAAAACACTGTGCCTATAGTCAACAATACTGTATTGTACACTTCAAAATTTAGTAAGGGGTCCAGGTGCAGTGGTTCACGCCTGGAATCCCAGCACTTTGGGAGGCGGAGGCAGGTAGATCACGAGGTCAGGAGTTTAAGACCAGGCTGGCGAACATGGTGAAACCCCGTCTCTACTAAAAGTACAAAAATTATCTGGGCATGTGGTGCACGCCTGTAATCCCAGCTACATGGGAGGCTGAAGCAGGAGAATCGCTTGAACCCAGGAGGTAGAGGTTGCAGTGAGCCAAGATTAGACATTGCACTCCAGCCTGGGTGACAGAGTGAGACTCTGTCTCAAGAAAGAAAAAAAAATTAGCAAGGGGATAGATCTTGTGTTAAATGTCCTTAACAATTTAAGCCAACAAGCATTTAAACAAAAGATGGGCTGGAGAGGAAACTCCAGCAGCTGTAATTAAATGCTTTGGCGCAGAAGAGACATTTGTCACTTCCATTCCTATTTTCTTAGCCCAATTCATCATCACGAGGTCTTGCCTAACTGCAAAGTCATGGGCGTTGCATCATTCTTTACCTGGGAGGAAAGGAGATTTGGTTCCTGGTCAGCCTTAGTGAAGTCTATCACAGAGCCATGGAAAGGTTGGGGCACCTGCCCACAGTTACACTATTACTTTGTGGCGGATCTGGACCCCAAACTGTCAGTCTTCTCTCTCTGGCTTTAAGAACTGTGGAGCCTTTTCTCTTGGGAGCAAATTTATGACCAAGTGTTTGGTTTATAATGCGCAGCTCACATAACTTCCTCTCTATAAACGTGTTTCTGCTTTTTCTCCATATCCCTCCTCTGGGTGAAACTA
The DNA here is from genome assembly GCA_963573385.1 of Cacajao melanocephalus. Lineage (NCBI taxonomy): Eukaryota > Metazoa > Chordata > Mammalia > Primates > Pitheciidae > Cacajao > Cacajao melanocephalus. The sequence goes on along the minus strand of CAUYLG010053956.1, from coordinate 31,219 downwards.
TGTGTCATCTTCTCTGTTTGCTCCTGGTCCCTTATGCCAGGAATAAACATCTTGTCATCTCTCTTCCTTGGGGGAGACCCTAGCCAATGCTCAATGAATGGCTAGTGGATGAATAAATAAATGAATGAATGGTAAATCCTCTTCGCTGAAGTTTAACAAAGTGCATTTCATGGTTTAAGGTGGAGTTCTTGCAGCAGTTAGTGGGTATATCAGTTAGAGTGCTAAAAGGAGAGTAGAATCCATAACAAGAAGGGCCATGAAGGGGATTTCGTCTAAAGAGTGAGCTATTAAGTTGTGGACAAGCTAAAAGCAGGGAAGGGGAGGTAACCTGGAGATTAACAACTACAAAATCTCTGCACTCTCTCTGGGGCTGATGGAACAAAGAGAGATGCTGATGCCGGAGCCCAAGCTGTGGGGCAACTGTAAACCAAAACCAAATTTTTAAAGAGATTAGTCCCTTCCAGAAAACAATGTCCAAAGCAGAGACAGGATAAACACCCAGGCCTCTCTCCCACAGGGTTCCAGTATTTTGCCAGCGCCTTCAACGACCAACCCTACAGACGCCTGTAAGCAACGGGGTCTAGAAACGCAGGTGCAGGGTCAGGCCTGGGAATGCAGAGCAGGACAGAGAAAGGGGCCTGCAGCTGACAGAAAACAGACACCAGCACAGTGGGAAACCAGGAGCTGGAACACTCCTTTGTGACCTCCGGAGTCTGACAGATGTGAAGAAAGCTACACATTTTGGGCACCTTCAGCTTTTGTAGTTCACTTCACTTGTGTGTCTTTTGTTTCCAAGTCAGAATCACATGTGCTGTTTGTTCCATGAAGATGAATTTGCCTCCTCAGAGGAAAGGCAGAGGGAGAAACCGAGGCAAATTTTGGCGCAGGAGTGAAAGCTTATTAAACAATTTTAGAGCAGGAATGAAAGGAAGTGAAGTAGACATGGAAGACGACGAAGCAGGTGACTTGAGAGACCCAAGTGCCCCGTCCGGCTTTTGACTTGGGTTCTGCACACTGGCATGGTTTCGAGATTTGCATCTCTTTTCTCTTGAGTTTTCCTTGGTGCAGGCTCTCCACATGCACAGTGGCCTGCCAGCACTCGGGAGGAGCTGCATGCACAGTGTGTTTATTGAAGTTGGGCACGTGCGCTTCGGAGGCATTTTTCCTTTACCAGTCGAGTGTTCCTAGAAGAAGGTCATAGATCCATCAAACTCCACCATTTTGCCCCTTAGTGTGCCTGCTTGAGCCCACTGCCTAACTCCTGAGGTCTTATTCGGAAACTGCTGATCACCAGCTTCAGGTGTTTTCTGTCTATTGGAAGACGGCCCTTGCCTGGCGGGCTGCAACCAATTATTATTTTAGAAAGTCAGGGTAACAACTGCTTGACCATCACCTGATGCTCATCTGACACTCCCAGGGTGGGAGCCCTCTCCTGCCACGCTCCTGTGTGCCTAGCTACCTGTTCTAACAGAACCACAGCCTGGCTCACACATCGCCTCCTGTCTGGTGGGATCCAGGGTCTCACAGGAGCACCTCACATTCCCTCAAATGCAGTCTGCCTGTTCTCAGGAGCCGGCCTTATTCCTTGGGCTTACAGAAGTATCAGCTTGGACCAAATGAGTGCTCCTCTGCCATTTTGAACTTGTGTTTTCAGGGGAGAGAAAGAGAGACATAAGATACTTAATAGCAAATAAAGCCTATACTGCGTTCTTCCCCCTCATAAGAGAAAGACATGAATTTTTGGATGGAAAGTGTACCAGGATCTCGTCTCTTCAGACAAATGAGATAATTTGGTGAGAAGGAGGTGGCTGGCCCAACATGAGGCCAGCAGGCCAACAAGGAGGGAGCTCGAGAGCCGTTATTTTCTTTTTCCATTAAAATGTCACAAAAGGCTGGGCATGGTGGCTCACGCCTGTAATCCTAGCACTTTGGGAAGCCGAGGGAGGCGGATCACCTGAGGTCAGGAGTTCTAGACCAGCCTGACCAACATGGAGAAACCCTGTCTCTACTAAAAACACAAAATTAGCCGGGCATGGTGGCGCATGCCTGTAATCCCAGCTACTAGAGAGGCTGAGGCAGGAGAATCACTTGAACCTGGGAGGCAGAGATTGCAGTGAGCCAAGATCATGCCATTGCACTCCAGCCTGGGTAACAGAGCGAGACTCCATCTCAAAAAATAAAAGGTCACAAAAATGTCCATTATGTTCCCCCAGGTAAGTACTATTTATTTCACCTTTCAAGATGCCTTCAGCATCTCCTTTTCTTAGCTGCAACTGCTGAACAAAACGACAAACATTAATAACTAAGCCACCCAAACTCTACACCCCTCACAGGCTCATTAGAAGAAACAAGAAGCAGCTGGAATAAGAAGATGGAAGTTAATGGGGCTGCAGTGAACAAACGGGGAAAAGCAGGCATTCCCTGAGCAAGAGGAGAACTCATTGCACATGGTAACTACTATCAATTTGCTATCCTGATCTCCACTCTTTCTTCCAAAGACAAAGAAAGTGTTGTTTAAACTAATCACCTCTGTATGTTTCCTCTTCATTACTGTCTTAGGCAACATTCAGCTTTAACTTGACCTGAAGTTGTGCGGTCACATTTGCTGGAATGTGGTGGGATGGATGTGAGACGGTGCATCCCCAGGTAGCTCCTGAATCTCTGTTGTGGATATGGAAAGAAACATTACTAGAACTATTTATAAATCCCCCCAGTGGCCCTCAATATCATGCACCAATTCACTATCTGTCTTTCCAACTCTACGGAGTAAGTGACTGAAACTCTACGCAGTTACAAATTCACTTTGAGGCTTTGGAAAATCTCAAATCCTGTCAGCTGGGTGTGTCAACTTGTTCCAACCTGTCAATACCCACACGTAAGTCTGGGATGTCTAAAATGCACAAATGCAAAGAGTTTGGGGCATCTCGTTCACCAGTGACTCTGCCTCCAGCTCAGCCGGCACACAAGCTCTCATTTGCTGCTGGGAGCCATGGTTAACTGATGAAGATGGAAAACCTTTCTGCATGAATCAGACAGATTAACCATGAGTTACCATTCTGAGGCTAAAATATCCCTGCCATGAACCCTCACTTTTGTTTTACAATGTAACATGAGTACAAAGCAAATTTCTAGCTGAGAGTAGCAGAATCCTCCAACCCTATAATGTGGTAGAAGACATAAGCTGATCATCTGCTGAATACTCCCCTGATGTATTTCTTATTTCACCAACCACACCAGAGCAACAGAAAAAATATGACAGGATTTTGATAAGTACTATAACTAATCCAGTAAATGAGAGGAGTCTCATCTTTGGCAACTCTCACTCAGCATATATTCTTTCTCTACTATGTGTTTTCCATCGTTATTTATATCATTAATCTATTAAAGTAAAAACTTTTAAGTACCTGAAATTCATCTGGATCTATGCTTCATTTACAGCATGAAAATGGCCATCTTTATTGGTATGTCCTCTGTCAGTCTAGTGTGACCGTAAATACAGATCTTGGATGCAGGAGTCACTTACAGTTTCACTGTTAGACATGCAAAGCAAACCTGAAGCCCTGCCCAAGATGGAATTTTACTTCCCATTTTTTTTTAGCACTTTGAAAAATGTTCACATCTTCTTGCTGCTTTTAGTCTTGAAAGAAGTGGGTAAACCATTGCCCTTTGCTGAAATCTAATCCAGAAATAAAATATGGATTTTCAGAGCATTTGTTTTTAAAACATAAAATTTAAAACATGGGGCTCAGGTTCTTTTAGTGTGACCAGTTTACTGAGGTCATTGTGCAAACATAGTAGAAATTGACACCTTCACTGAAAGGTGAAGAAAGAGAAAAATGAAAATGTGATTGTAAGCTTCTAATCTTATCCCTTCTAATCCATAAGCACTGAAGGGTAACTAACTACCTTGCCCCTCTTATCATCTTGATGAGAGAAGCTAGGGAATAATTCAGTGGCATCAATTTTTCTCCAAACTTAGGGAGAAATTGATGACACTGAATTCTAAATTTTGGAAAAGGAACAGAAACAAATAAGCTAAAAGGGATAAAAAGACATATAGTGATTTATTTTTGTTTTCTTTTTTTGTACCTGTTTTTTGTTCCACTCCATTTGCTGGTGATCTACACAGAGCCCTAAATATTAACAACCATGACCTAAGCAGGCATGGAGAAGTTATAGTTGTATTACTGTACCTGTCTTCAGGTGCAAGTAAGCAAAACCTCAGTAAACAGATCCTTAAGCAATTAGATGCTCTGTATTTGTTCAATAAGTTGTCTGGAGCTGAACTCAGGATTGGTTCAGAAACTCAGAGGTATCATCAAAGTTCCAGAATTCTTTCATCTTTCCATTCATCCAGCTGCCATAGAACCCTAAGAAGACTGGGAGAAGAGAGAGCAAACAAGAGCCTTTTTGCATTGCTTTTGCTTTTATCAGGGAGGAAAAAAATTTTATTAGAATTCCCCAGAGGACCTCTGTGTCTCTCAGGGTCAGAAATAGGATCCCTGCCCTATTTCTAAACCAACCACTGGCCCAGGGAGATGACGTCACATGAGCATTTTAGATCAGTCATGAGAGGTCTCCGGGGCTAATGCTGGCCATCCCTATAGGCATCGGGTAATGTCAAAAACAAAGCAGGGGATGCACCATTCCAGGGCTTCTTGTGATGCACCAGACAGTTTTGAGTAGAATATAACTGAGGCTAAATGACACTTCACAGCACAGTAATTAAGAGGTTCCTTCTGAAACTCACTGGGCATTTTTGATTACATTGGATGGAGTTTGCTGCTTCTCTGTCATCATCAACCTGACACCCTTTAATCTTCTTTGACTAAGAGGAAGCAGGACCAAGATGCAAAGCCTTAAGCAAGATCAGCATCTGAGTGCAATGGTTTCCTTTCTTGTAGTTATTTTAATAATTGTCTTTTACTTATGGTAATGAAATAAAATGCTTTTTTCACTTGCCCTGACAATACAATCATTTTTGAAGTGCATTTGTTTGTTTAAAAATATTAAGTAAATGGTATTATAAATATTGTGGCAAGTGGGGCAAATGTCATCACAGAACTGAATAAAATAAGAAGGATGAGTTCATATCCTTTGCAGGGACATGGATGAAGCTGGAAACCATCATTATCAGCAAACTAACACAGGAACAGAAAACCAAACACCGTGTGTTCTCACTGATAAGTGGAAATTGAACAATGAGAACACATGGACACAGGGAGGGGAATATCACACATCGGGGCCTGTCTGGGGGTGAGGGGCTAGCGGAGGAAGAGCATTAGGAGAAATACCTGCTGTAGATGATGGGGTGTTGGATGCAGGAAACCACCGTGGCACATGTATATCTATGTAACAAACCTGCACGTTCTGTATCCCAGAACTGAAAGCATAATTAAAAAAAAGAAAGAAAATTAACAGACACTTTGTTAAAGGAGAGTGGGTACGATAGGAGCACCCAGAAACAAGGAGACATTCTCATTTTGAGGACAGAGCTTTATAACAGCTCTGATGCTTGTTACATCCCTTGTTAACTCGAGACACCTGGCCTCAGGTCCAGAACCACTGGCAGACATGAGAATTTAACTAAAAATGCATGTGTGTGTTTTTAAGATATGCATTTTGTTCCACTAGAGCTTAACACACTGAGTCTGTCCCAGAGACCAGAGAACCTTTTCTGTCCTCAGAAGCCTCCTGGGCATTTCACTAAAGATCTACACATCTGAGGTTCGTCCTTCCTTCCTTCCTTCCTTCCTTCCTTCCTTCCTTCATTCCTTCCTTCCTTCCTTCCTTTTCTTTTTTTTGAGTGCAGTGGTGTGATCTCAGCTCACTGCAACCTCCACCTCCTAGGTTCAAGTGATTCTCCTGCTCAACCTCCTGAGTAGCTAGGACTACAGGTGTGTGCCACCATGCCCAGCTAATTTTTTTGCATTGTTAATAGAGATGGGATTTCACCATGTTGGCCGGACTGATCTCGAACTCCTGATCTCAAGCAATGCCCACACCTCAGTCTCCCAAAGTGCTGGGATTACAGGCTTGAGCCACCGTTCCTGGCCCTGAGGTTATTTTTAATGTGAAAAGTGCACCAAAAGTTAAGCCGTCCCCCAAGACAAAACGTGGGGCTCATTCTTATATCAGGATCTGCTGGTGCACCAGTCCCCTAAATGGCATTACTGTCCTTAAAAGAGACTCCAGAACACTCCCTCACCTTTCTGCCCTGTCAGGTTACAGTGAGAAGCTGGCAATCTACCAACCAGAAAGTGGACCCTCACCAAACACAGAATCTGCCCATGCCTGGATCTTGGATTTCAGCCTCCAAAACTGTAAGAAATCTATTTCTGTTGTTTACAAACTACTGAATTTATGGTGTTTTGTTATAACAGTATGAACAGATTAAGACAGCAGCTTCTTTTTGTGCTTTCGCTATTTTGGGTCCGAGATTTTTATGTGAAAGATGGAGAACAAGTAATTCTGGAAGCATTGATGGGTGCTTTGTAAGCTGGAATGTGACCAAGCACCAGTTAATAAAGAGAAACACAAATTTCCTTTTTACAATGTCTCATGTGTCTCTTTTTTGAAGAAAACGCCATCAAGGAGTCAGAAATTCAGCTAAATCTCTTCAAGGGTGACAGAGTAAGGGATGTTTAGGATTGTGTTAAAGTTTAAAATATAAGATTTTAAAAATATGTTTTTATTGTAAAATGTAGCATTTAAGAAAAGACAAACTAGATTGAGCTACTTGAAACATAACCCCTTTAGTGATGAGATAGTAGTGAATCTCCATTAGCCTTTTGGGGCCATATGAATGGGACCTGCTCGTATGTTCTTTGCATGTTTATTTTCCTATTAGAAGTTGTACTATTCATGCTCCTTGCATTTGTGAATACTGTTAATATGGACTTGCTTTTCAAGTATTTGGTTAATAAACTTACAACTCGATCCTCTTAATTAACAGGAATTTAATATCTGGGACACCTGAATTGATAGGGTGATGGCATCCTGAGAAACAAATCAGCAATTTTAAGAGAAATGTAACCAGCTCATAAGCGACCTTTCCTGAGCGCTGACTGTGCTGGCACTTGCATTGAGATCTGTGCTACATTTGCCCATTTCCCATCACAACCACCCCACAGATGGGGTCCCTCTACATAGAGGCCATCACACTGGCTCAATGGTGATGGCCCCTCATCCTCCAGCTCCCTCTTCCCAGACCCACCAGTGTCCCTTTCCCCTCCCAAGGAGAACCGTCAGGGTCCCCAGATCCCCAACCAGCATCGGACTACTCCACCTATCTGCGGTCAGAGGTGGAAACCTGTGTTTGCTTCTGTCCAGGGTGCTAGGCTTCTCAGCCAGGACTTGGAAGCTGAGGTCACAAGGGCCCTGAAATGAGTCTTCCTTTGGTTATGAAGGGGAGTGACTCCACTTCCTTATCCCTCAGCCCCCTCATTTATAGAATAAGGATCAAGAGGGTTCTCTCCTCACAGGGCCCCAGGAACCAGTGCTGTGGGTAAGATACTTCACAGAGCATGACTCTAACGTCACTCTTGTGAATTTTGTGAGTGATGCCACTTTACTCCATGGCCCAGGCCTGGAGAGCTCCAGGAAGCTCTCCCTGAGCTGCAGGAGGTGGCATTTCTGGTTGGGCTTCTGCCATGGGCCTACCCCAAGTGCCCCCCCCAACAATGCCAGACCTTTGTTAGTTCATCCAGCCCAGGGCACACCCAGCAGAGACAGGGGAGCAGCCTGGGTTTCAGACTGGGGAGCAGGTGTGATGTGTGGGGGTTGGGGGCAGTGGTGTCTGCAGGAGCCCATGTTCCCTGGGGTGCTACTCCTAGGATTCAGACCCAGCGTCTCCTGTCTTCTGTGTTTTTTGCAAGAGGCCAAAATTTGGAATTTTCATTTAATTTTATAAAAGCTTCTAATTTTGTTAAAGCAAATAATGTTTTTGTTGTTCCTGTACAGTTTGAACATGGCAGGTCAGTGCAGTCGATTCAGGTCTCAGGCCTCCAGGCTGCAGCTCTGAGCATCCTTGTTCTTTTGACAGATAGCCGGATTACCTCTCGGGGACCCTCCCCACATGCACTCATTGCTCTACTCACCGCAAATTCCTTCCCCAACCTCAGCAGACCTGACAATCCTGCAAGAAGGAAAAAGGGATGGGGAATTAATTCACAAAGAAAATGATGACTGATAAAGCTTAATCACTGACCCCTCACTGCGAAACCTGGATTAAAAAGATTTTCCTGGGCAACAATGCTCTGGAGTGCCTGCCCACAGCTCTCTCTCTCCTTCCTTCTGGTTGATGCAGGCAGTGTTCTGTAATAATTGATGCTGGACACACAGTCACTTTCCCAGGCTCTTCATAGAGGACATGGGTCCCAATATGAGTCAATGGGATCTGAAAAGATATCCGTGCGACCTTCTGTGTGGCTTTTTCTGCTTATAAAAAGGGGCATCGGAGAGGATGAAGATAAAGCACTTGTCATCTTACTGCCTTTGGTTGTGAATGGGTAAGGATATGATACTTGGAGTTCTGGCTGCCATATTGTGACCATGAGAAGATAAGATTAAGCCAGACAACATGCTGAGCAGTGTGCAGAGTAAGAGGGAAAGAGCCTGGGGTCCTAGAATCATGGAAGAACTCCTGAGCCAACCCTGAGACCCTACTCTCGGCTTCTTGAGATAGTCATGACATAACTCTTCTTGTTTAAAGTCTCCTAGTTGAATATTTTGTTACTTGATACTAATACAAAGTAGCACCGAGAAGCCCAGAGAAATAGAATAACTGTGAAACTCTAAGATCTGTGAAAGTCAGTGAGGAAGATGTCCCAGGGGATCTCAGGTTGCATACTGCCTTTCCAGAGACCCACACATTTCAAAATGCAGAATACTGCCTATGCTGAGTAAGCCTGTAACTGTGATTTTAGCATCACTGTCTTATTTTTTTTTTTCTTTTTATGAGACAGAGTTTCACTGTGTTGCCCAGGCTGGAGTGCAATGGCACAATCTCAGCTCATTGCAACCTCTCCCTCCCAGGTTCAAGTGATTCTCATGCTTCAGACTTCCAAGTAGCTGGCATTACAGATGTGTGCCACCATGCCCAGCTACTTTTTCTATTTTTAGTAAAGACGAGGTTTCACCAGGTTGCCCAGGCTGGTCTCTAACTCCTAGCCTCAAGTGATCCCCTGCCTCAGCTTCCCAAAGTGCTGGGATTACGGATGTGAGCCAGTGCACTAGGCCTCAACATCACTTTCTTATAATCACTTTTCTCAGTGTGATTCTTTTGAGTGCTGGTGTGTGTTCTTGTGACCCAAATTAAGATTAGTAGATGAACACCCCTGATGCTTTTATTCAGGTAAGAACTGCTATGTGGTAAACAAATTCAATGAAACCACATTGCCAGATGGAGTGAAAACAATGGTGGTGTGGAAATGAAGGGGTGTGGAAATCTGTCTGACTTCTTCACATCCTGTGCGAGAGGTACAATCACTCTACAATACTATCTACCATGAGTTTATAAGGAAAATACGCACATGAAGCTTTGTTTGGTCAACCCGTAAATGGCCTGTAAAAATCTCAAGCCCCTGTGGCCAACTGTGAAGACAAATAATCATCTTCCAGGTCAGAAATACCCATCCTTTCTCAGAACTCAGGGTGACATCAACCAACTGCAACTAAACATTTTGTGAGAACTCCCTTCCCTCAGCAGAGTCTCCTGCTGCACCTGCGGTAGGCTCATGCACCCAGCAGAATGCTATCCCTCTTGCTTTCACAGCCTGGTCAAAGTAGAGATTGCAATAAACCACTGCTCCATGACAAACTAAGATATAATGGAGGGAGATTAAATCACCAGATTTTAGATGCCTGTAGTGTTTACAGCAGAGAGCAGTCTCAAAATACGTAGATGGATAGCCAAAATGATGCATGGCCAACCCCAGGCCATGCCTCATGAGAAGAGCTGATAGTCACCCTACAATGTACCAGACATGTTTGTTTCCTCCAATAAGAGGGAGTTAAAAATGAATCTCTCACTTCTTCCATGCAGAGAACGGCATTCCCCCGCCACCAGGCATTCCACAGGAGGGAGCCTCCTTGGTTATCTTGGAGCAGCTCAACAATAAAATAAATACCATGAGCTCATTATTCAAATGAAAGTTAATTAATTCAGAACTTGTTCCCACACCTTCCCGGACAGCTCCTGATAATGAGCTCTCTGGGCTCTTCTTCCTCCAGCTTGTGATGTCACGCTAAATGGACCGCATCTAACAGTGTCAATGGGATGCAAATGCATGAGTGTGGGGCGGTGGCTGACTCTGTGGTTTCAGGACCTGCTGAAATATCACAACCTTCCCTCCCAATCCCAGGACCTCTCCTCTCTCCTTGTTGGGGGTGAAATTGATGCTTTTACAAAAGTTTTGAAGGTGCATGAAACGTGTCTCAACTCCAGAGAGTTTGAGGATTTTTAAAAATTTGCAAACTTTCTCCAGCTAAAGTATTTCATGAATGCCACAAGCAGTGATGCTGAATCATCCATTGTCCTCAACCGTACGGCATCAAAGCGTCACCCTCCTGCACCAAGGGCAGCCAGAAACCATCCCCTTGTGAGCACTGAAGTGAGCAACTGTGCCCCTGGGGCTAGAGGAGTACAGATCTTCCTCTAACTCATAGTGCTGTCGCATGACCCTACCTGCTTTATTTCCCCACTTGTAAAATAATAAAGTTGAGAACACCTGTCCTACCTGCTCCAAAGAGCACCTAAAGTGAGGTGAGTGAAGCCCTGTGAGCAGTTAGAAGCACCTGGCATGGTAAGTCCACATCTCCAAACTTCACCAGGTCCTCCTCGTGGTCATGAGCCTGGGACTGTGAATCCACAGAGAAGACAGAGCACAGCTCAGCATGGCTGTGGCCTTGCTGGGAGGGGACTCTGGTAGCAGGTTGGACAGAGGAGGAAACGCTGATCATAGATTTGCCATTGTGGCTTTGTTCATGATACAGTGTCTTCCAGCTCCTCCTAATTCCAAGTACATCTGGTACATTGACTATAAAATTGTAGCATGGGATCAAAACATAATGTTACCTCATCTCTCCCTTCCTCTTTCAAATGTATGAATTCAGCATTTTCTCACTGTTTCTGTATAAAAATCCGAGAAGATGTGATGCCCTTTTGCAAACTGTTAGCTAGTGGACACTCTCATGGTCCATTAAGGTCATACAAACAATCTTGATTTTGTAATCAAAGTATTCTAAGAAGGAAAGCCAGACCCTGCTTTTTATCGAACTGCTATCCTTCTGCCTCTCCAACTTAGACCTGCTCTAGGCTTCCCTTTGTCCCTCAAACACACTAAGCTTGTTACTTCCTCAAAGCCTTTAAAGGATGTTAAGAAACAAACCTATTATTCCAGAAGCTGGTAGTAAGGTGTAAAAAAATGCGCGCTTATCTTGCTATACTTCACCATAGCCAAGGAGTTGGCCAGGAGTTTTTAAAAGACAAATCCAGCCTATAATTATGAAGGAATGTTAGAAATATTTAAATCTCTGGCCATATATGTGTGTGTGTGTGTGTGTGTGTGTGTCTGTATGTGTATGTGTATCACAGCATCACCCTCCTGCACCACCAAGGGCAACCAGAAACTATCCCCATGTGAGTACTGGAGTGACCTTAACACCCTAATGGGCAAAGCAAAGTGACAGTTTCCTCACTCTCACTTTGCTTTGCCCATCTGGGTGTTCATTTGTAGCATTTCTCTCTCTCTCTCTCTCTCTCTCTCTCTCTCTCTCTCTCTCTCTGTCTCTCTTTCTCTTTCACACACACACACACACACACACACACACACAAATAAAAGTGGGCAAGGAATTGCTGTCAAAACATAACAGTCAAGTTCAGCTCTAGCCTTCCAAGCACCTTAAACGTCTGACCCCTGCATCCAGCACAGGAAGGCCTCCAAGCTTGTGTCCCTGCTGGGCTTCAGGAGGCCACACTCCCTGCCCTGCAGTGTCTAAGCCTGAGGCTGTCCCTTTCTGTAAATGCTCGTGTAGTACACAGACCCTCTTCTGGGTTGTTGAACTGCGCCCTGGCTCTGTCTCCCTCTCTCCATCTGCATGCCCCTGTAGCCTGAATCATCAGTCTCATTCTTCACCTGGATGCCTGGATAGTTTCCAAACAGGCCCCCTGTGTCCAATCTGGCTCCTATAACAGAAGCCACAAGGCATCCAAAGTGGTAATTTAAAAACTTAAATAAGGTCACAACATTTCCCTAATAAAAACCCGCAAATCACTCCCCAATGGACTGAGAATAAATGCCAAGCCCTCACCTCTCCTTTCTCCTGCCTGGCCCCGAGTGCGTTGTCTGTTCATTACCATGTGGCTGCTGCTACCGCTTTCCCTCGTGTGTCTTCTCCAGCCATGCCAACCTTCTTTCCCTCCTTCAAACACGCTTCACTAGTCCCTAGCCTCAACTTCAGGGGCTTTCCTGACATTTTCTGTCCCATATGCTTAGAACCCTCTTCCCTAAATCTATTTATGTTATCAAAGGAATGGGATGAAATAATGACTAATAGTACTGGTTAGTCACCATACTCCAGACACTGATAGTTGTATTTAGGGCTATGAACTCGTCTATTCTCCACGATGATTCTTTGGGTTTGGTGCTATTGTGATCAATGCTTAACACACTAGGAAACTGGAGCCTAGAGAAGCAACTCGCTCAGTCACACAGCTCTTGGTGATGGAAGGATCACGTAATCTTACTGACGATCTCACTGACGAATTAATGTACATGCATGTATGTCAGTGTGTTCATTCAACTACTGATAGATTGGGTCATTTCTAGATTGAGGGTATGTTTCGATATACATAAAGTTTTAAAAAATCAAAGTCAAAAAATCATTCATCAAGAGTCAAGTAGGTGAGGTTAGGAGTTCAAGACCAGCCTGGTCGACATGGTGAAACCCTGTCTCTACTAAAAATACAAAAATTAGCTGGACATAGTGCTAAACTGAGGACACAGACAAAGGCCTCCAGTCAAGCCCTGGAGCAACAGAAAACATCTACACTGTCCAGTGGAGGAAGAACAGTCAGAAGTAGCAGCAGAGCTTCCATGAGGGAGGCAGCGGTCACCTACATTGAGGTCACCTACATTGAGGTCTGAGAAATCAGTTATATCTCCAGTAATCTTAGCAACATGTGGGTCCTTGGTGACTTTATCATAACTGTATCAGCGACTGGCCAGACCAGAAGCCAGGCTGCTATGGGGTGAAAAATAATGAGAGGTAAGGAAATGAAAACCTCAAATACAGAAGTCTCTTCTGGAAGGTTTCGCTCTATAAAGGATCAGAGAGACTGTCTGCAGGTGGAAAGGAATGTTCTGAGTTGGGTCTGGAGAACCTGCACACAGGACACTGGGAAAGGTGGGCCCCGCCCCAGACATGGCACTGGAGCTCAGTTCTACATAAGAAATGATCACATCTGTTTTCATGGGGGTGACTGTGAACCTCACAGCAGTACAAGAAGGATTAATTAAAATATTAAATCAGAAATTGCAGGTGCAATATACCTGGAATTATGGCTCAGTACATAATGACTCCAGCCCTACCTCTGTAGCTCACAACATTATATTTGAATTGATCTGACCAGATTCTGGAGATGACTGTAGAAATGCCGTATTTGATTCTTTTTTTTTTTTTTTTTTTGAGACTGAGTCTTGCATTGTCACCCAGGCTGGAGTGCAGCGGCACAATCTTGGCTTGCTGTAACCTCTGCCTCCTGGGTTAAAGTGATTCTCCTGCCTCACCCTCCTGAGTAGCTGGAATTACAGGCACCCACCACCATGCCCGGCCAAGTTTTGTACTTTTAGTAGAGATGGGATTTTACCATGCTGGCCAGGATGGTCTCAAACTCCTGACATCACCTATTTGAGTCTTGAATGATTTATTCACTTAGAATTTTTTTTTAACTTTATGTATGATATTGAAAAATACGCACAAGCTAGAAATGACCCAGTCCAACAGTAGTTAAATGAATGCACTGAGATACATGCACGTAATTTAGTTCGTCAGTAAGAAAGCAGCAGGGCACTGAGGTATTCGATAGCTGGACCTCAAAAGCATTGTGTTGCCCGAAAGAAGCCAGACAAAAAAGGTTAAGTGGTGCCTGACCTCAATAACACAGAGTTCCAGAACAGGCAAAGGCAATCTATGAAAGTGAGGAAATCTGATCGTTGCCCGTGGAGTCGGGGGCCTTGGGTCATGGCGAAGGGCAAGAGGGAACTAGCTGAGCTGATGCAAACATGTGAGAATTTCATTGGTGCAATAGTTACACTGACGCAGACATTTGTCCAAACCCACCAACCTATGTACTCCAGCTGGACACTTTATCCTATTTAAATTACATCTCAACAAAGTTGACATCTTGCCTCTTCCATCAAGTAGCAAAAATAAATTGCAGGGGCCATATTTTTGCTGTATTTTAAGTCATGCCTCTGCTGCAATATAGATGCCACCTTCACACTGGAGCTTTGCTTGTCTATAGTGATTCTAAATACTCCTGTTGGAAACCAAGCTTGTCGGCCAGGTGGCCATCAGTGTCTGGAATATTTGATTGGCTTCATCTGTCTCATAGTTTCTGGATCTTCACACATCTGCACGATGGGTTCATTTTTGATGAGAAGCTATGTTGTAGCAATTGGACCTTTTCCTCATTATAAACAAGAGATAAGCAAACGCTACTGACCCAGATGAATAGTATTCTTGTTTGTTTTTACTTTTAGAGACAGGGTCTCACTCCATCTCTCAGGCTGGAGTACAGTCATACAATCATAGCTCACTGCAGCCTCGACCTCCCAGCTCAAGTGACCAGTCTTTCTCAGCCTTTCAAGGCATTGGGACTACAGGCATGAGCCACAACATTCAGTCTGTTTTTCTTTTGTTTTGCTTCCTCCTCGTCATCACTTTAACAGGGTCTTTCCACTGTCTTCTGGGTGCCATGGTTTCTGATAAGAAATCTGCCATCAGTCACATCATACTTTATCCAATATATCATTTTATCTGGCTACTTTCTTGTCTCTTTGTCTTTGGTATTCAGCAGTTTTAAGATGATATGTTTGGGTGAGGTTTCCTTTAAATTCATTCTGCTTAAACTCCTGGAATCTATGAATTCATTTCTATCAACAAATGTAAGGCATTTTGGCCATGAGTTTTTAAGCAGTTTTGTTCTGGCTCAGGTTATATCTCTAGTCTTTCTGTGACTCCACTTATGCACATTTCAAAACTGTTGATATTACCCTATAGGTTGTGAGGCTCTATTGATTTTCTTAAAAAATTCTTCGTTTTTCTCTGTATTTCATACCGGATTTTCTTTGATATTCACTGACTTTTCTTCTGTCCTCTCTAGTCTTCTATTTAGCACATTTACTGAATATTTAATTTCAGATATCGTATTTTCAGTTCAAATGTTTCTTTTAGGATTTTTTTTTTTTCCTATTTGCTGAGAAATAGAAGGTGCTGAAACCACCCATATGATGGCATCTCCCTGGGCCTTGGAGCTCCTGAAAACACCACCATTTATCATCTCACACTCTTGAGGAAGAGTGTGCAGAGACACTCCAAATGAGGAGATGAGGTTAAAGAACCAGCAGAGGACAGAGCTTGGAGGCTTCTCCTGTCAGGGAAACTCTGCCACAGACTTGAGCCTGGTTTGTAGAGTGAGGAGGGAAAATAAATACCACCCTTGACAGTTCCCAAGAGTACCTTCTGCCATAAATATTTTGAACTGTCCAGTTGTTGGTGGGGAGAGCACATATTCCCAGTTCTTGTCTAACCTGGAAGAAAGCATTCTGCCAAGCAACTGATTTAGCCACAAAGAGAACATATTGCAGGAAAATAGAGAGCAGAGAGCTTATTTAGAGAGAGATAGTACACTCTGAAAGAATATGGAAGAGCAGGTGATTGAAGTGGGGGTGCCAGAAGTAGTGTGAGAGTTCTGTGGTGGTAGGTTTTTAGGGTTTTTATTATATTATTATGTCTATTGGCTTCTTTTTCTTTCTTTCTTTTTTTTTTTTTTTTTTGAGACTTGCTCTGTTGCCCAGGCTGGAATGCAGTCATCTCAGCTCACTGCAACCCCCACCTCCCAGGTTGAAGCAATTTTCCTGCCTTATCCTCCCAAGTAGCTGGAATTACAGGTGTGTGCCACCACGCCTGGTTAATTTTTGTATTTTTAGTAGAGATGAGGTTTCACTATGTTGGCTAGGCTGGTATTGAACTCTGATCTAAGGTGATTCACCTGCCTCGGCCTCCCAAAGGGCTGGGATTACATGTATGAGCCGTACCACACCTGGCCAGTGGGAATCTGTTTTGAAGTTTCTGCCTCTGTCTTAAGTTTCTGCCTCTTTTGTTTGTCTAGTTTTCCTGCACCTGCCTGAAGTCCCTGCCTTTTCCCCACATGGTTCCCTTTCCAGGCTGATGAGACTCTTCCTTACTTTTAATTGGTGTGGCATGTGGGGGCAGGACTGAACATGAATGCTACCTAATGGCTGCATTGCTTATGACCGCCACCCCAAGAAGGTCATATAATGGTTAAATCTGTACTTACTGTGCCTGCGTTCTCTCCTTGGAATTTCTGTCTCTGTTTTAATTTGTAAATTGGCGCCAGGTTTTTTTTTTTTTTTTTTTTTTCCCTGAGGACTTTCTTTTTTTCCTTCTTATCAGCATGCACCTAGCTGCATTCTGACAGGTTAACTGCAGAGTAGGTAAATACTGGGCTCCTGAACAGATATTCCTTTCTGCATAGGTATTTCCCCTCCTTTCTGCTTATATCTACCATACCTGCTTCAGGTAGTCCCTGGGACATGAGATTTTCCAGACCTCTCTTTTTTTACGGAGTCCCGTCTCCTGCTTATGTCTGGACTGTGAACTTTGCAGAGGTGCCAGGATGTCTTGGTGGCCGACAGGTCTGATTCGATTTCAGCTCATTCCTTCGTTGAGTGAATGTGAGCAAGCAGAAAATCTGCCTCTCTAAATCCTGGTTCCCTCTACCTCTAAACATGCAGATAATGAAAAAGGCTATTTCATGGGATTGAGATGAAGATGAAAATCTTGATAGTTCAAAAACTACTCAATTGGTGCATGTAACTGCACATGCAGACACCTGTACACACACACACACAGAGAAATTCACAAGTCAGACTCTGCTCACAAGGAGAAATGTGCACTTCTCATTGAGACAAAGAAAATCCTTGCATGGTAAATAATCCTGAACTACATTCTATTATTTGCTCATATTTAAGTCTGGCTGTTTATCCAATTATCAATGTCTGGTATTGGGCAGTAGCTCTGAGCCAAAGAAGGTTGTTTTCAACTACTTGGATTTTCACTCAGCAGTAACAAGAGGCATGCTATAGTGGGCTGGATTCTAAGTTGGCCTCAAGAATGACACGAGCTTAAACCACAGGTAGCAGAGGGAATCTCATCTTTCCCTGAGACCTAATTCATTACCATCTGTCATTGCAACTTGATTAGTATTTACCCAATAGAATGAAAATGTGTTGATTTCTGAACCACCAAGAAACTGATAAGTCATTAAATTAGGCATGATACTTAAAACATTAAATTCATTATCATCTAGCATCTTATATTTATAAAGTATCACTCAGGATATATTTGCATGTGTAAAGAATCTGTCACCATTAGTTCTCTATGCCAGGAAAGGCAGTTGTCTTATTATTTCTGAGCCTGAACATTAAGGGAGTAGGGCAAGGGGAAGAGAGGAAAGAATAAATGAAACGTTTCTGCCTGTTCAATGCCAGAGAAATATACAAAGTGGTGAATACATGGGTAGCCTGAGAACAAAGGAGCGCACATCCATCACTCGGGATGCATTTTTCATCTTGATATGGCTTTAAGAAGTTCACCCTCTCTGCTGCCAATTCAGGCAACAGATTAAAGGTCACTTTAAAATGCCTCAAAGTTAACACCAATCATTGCAGAAATTCCAAGTATCATTGACTGCAAAATCACCTAGTTGGAATTGCTACATTGTTTCTCTAGATAATGCACTCCAAATGTTTTTGCTTGTTTACTCCAGACAATAAACAAATTCTTCTGGATGCATCTGTGATATGGAAGCCATTAGACCAGTCTACCAAATATTTTCAGGCTTCCCGCTTCTTAGGCACACAGGAGAAATATAATTGTCCGTTCTGTCTTTGAGCAAAGCCATTAGCTAGTCCTGGCCAATGAGTGTGGGCAAAAGTGGCATGTGCTGTCAGGCAGGGGCACACACAGTGGGCAGGCAACACTCACAACCACATTGATCACTGCTGATCCTTACAGCATGGTCCAAGTGACCAGGTCACTGAGCCATCTCGATTTAAGCCCCTCACTCAGAGCTCCTGACCTCACCACCACCAGCTCCCCTGGTGCCAGCCCTGGGGCAGTCATTGTTTTAGGCTTTGCATGCATGCTGTCCTTGCTCTACCGCAAGTAGGTCAGGCATGCTCCCTGATTAGGGCCTTTGCTTTCGCTGCTATCTCTCCCTGGGATATTCCTTTCCCCCAGGACCCAAGCCCTCCATGCTTATTTCCTTTAGGTTCAAGCTCAAACATCAGCTTATCAATGAGATCTATGCTTATATATTTTTTTCCAGTACAGTTGCCACTAATAGGTGCTCGCTATGTGCCTTCTGTGTTATTTTCCCCGTAATTCTTTAACCTACCTGACCTGCTATATTTTCCTTCTTCATTGGTTCTTTGCAACCTCGCCCCCTTCCCCCCGCCCCACCCACCTGCCACATCCCACACATACACATCATATTATATAAGCCCCTTGGGAGCAGGAACCCTGTGTGCTGTTTTAGCATCATATTCCCAATGCGTAAAACAATGACTATCCTGGGGTTGGCACTGAAAAACGTTGTTAATGAGCTTAATAAAATACTATGTTAGGGATTTTTCTGTTAAATATGTAAAAGGTAGCCGCTCTTGTCACAGACAAACTGTGAGATGAGAGATATGTTCCCAGACTTCACTCTAGAAGCCATTTTGCTATCGGTATATATCCCATATCATCATCTTGCAAACCTGTAAACCTCAAATATACCCAATAAAGTTTATGTAAAAATATTTGTTGAAAGGAAAGATGAGTAAATACAGCACTCACCCAATTCATATGCAGATAGGACTATCTGGCCTCCGTTTCTCTGCCCAGATAAGTTTCTGAAGATGACTCAGAAGCAACGTTCTACACCTTCGTGTGAATTTCTGTCACTTTACTCCCATCATCTCCTCTAAGAGGCAAGTTGAGTTGAACAATGTTTTGACCCAAAGAAACTGTAGCCTTTATGAGATTCTAGGAGTCTGGGCATAAGAAACAGCTTTCTAAAAACATTTTGGAAAAAAAATGAGGTGTTTTTTTCTTTTTTTTTTCTCTGGCCACCTTGTATGGTCCTGTCTCCAGATTATAACAATAAACACTGCCATCGTTAATGCCAGCTGAGGGGTCCACACTTCAACATGGGAGCAAAACAAGCTTCCATCTGTGATTCCTGCCCATTTGGGCCCATATAGTCATATATTACAGCAGCAGTCTCACCCAATTGTGGATTATTTGAAGTTGCAAAAAGCCTTAAAGTCACTTTTATATAATTTGTCAATTTTCTTCCATTTTATTTCTTCCATTTTCTGACAAGAAATCAATCTTCTCTACAGAAAACAAATAAATTATGTCTTACTATGAAGTTAAGGTCTTAGGTTATTCTTCAACTTGAGATATTTGTTGTTTGGATTTTTAATAAAACGGAGTACATTTATTTCTTAAGCAAGGGTTGACATAAGCACAAGGTCTGCATGTTTGGAAGTTCCTGGGCTTGTTTACCCTCTTTTCTCAGACAGGAGTGGAATTCACAGCTGAGCCCTTGCCCCCGACAACCACCTACAACCTTCCACCTCCCAGTTTAGTTCAGAGGGCTATTATTACAATAAATGGGGTTGTCTGGAGTGAGAATAATGGATATAATCACCAGCGGGGGTTTCTCGTCTGGGTGCTGCTCTTGACTTATAATAATAATACAGCTTCAGTCACCTTCCAAGCTGGCTTCAGTGCTGTATGGCTTTATACCAGTGGCTTCGTCTCTTTAACCTCCATTGCCTCATTTACAAACGGCCACGATGAAACCAGGTTGCAGGTCATTGTCACAATCACCTGTAAAGTTTGCAAATCACTGATGCCTGGCACAATAGCAGGTAGAGTTGGTTGAGAAACAACATCTTGAACGTATGGGGATTGTGCGAGTAGCAGCCCATCAGTATGTGTTTTCTTTATGCATATCTTATCTTGAGCTCAGGAACTACTGTGGGACATTTACCATTCAGAACAGAAAGAGAACTGAGCCAGGAATCTGGGCACTTGGATTCTCATCTCCAGTCCGCACTTCCATGTGACAGGTGCATTTAGGTGCTGGGGACACAGCAGAGACTGACAGGGACACCTACACTCATGAAGCTGACACTCCAGAAAGAAGACACTGAGAATAAAGCAAGAAGCATCTACAGCAGGAAGTGGAATGGCTCATGGAACAGTAAGTGCCCTGGAGAAACGTAGACCAGAGGAGGGAGACAAGGAGGGCTGGTAGTGGAAGACACTGCAGCCGGGAGGTGAACAATTACCTCCAGGTCCTGAGGAAGGAGCCAGGCACCACTTCTAGGAGGTGAGAGGGATGCCAGTCACCACTTCCAGGAGTTGAGGGAGGGGCCATGTGCTGTCTCTAGGAGGTGAATGAGGAGCCGTGTGCTATCTCCTAGAGGTGAATGAGGGAGCCATGTGCTATCTCTAGGAGGCAACCGAGGGAGCCATGTGGTAACTCCTGGAGGTGAATGAGGGAGCCATGTGCTATCTCCTAGAGGTGAGGGAGGAGTCAAGAAATACCTCTGGCAGGTGAGGGAAGGAATAATACACCATATTCAGGGGCTAAGGAGGGAGTCAGTCACCACCTCCAGGAGGTGAGAGAGGGAGCCAGGCTCTGCCTCCAGGAGGTAAGGAGGAACAAGTGAGGTCAGGGAAGGGAGGAGGGAAGATGATGGATGTCCTTGTGGGTCTTGGTGAGGACGTTGTTTTTACTCTGAGTGAGATGGGATCTATGGAGAGTTAGGAGTGGACATGACATGGCTTCGCTTTTCACAGACTCATTTCTGCTCCGTGGAGAACAGACTGAGGGGTAACGGAGGAAGAAAGGAGATCCAGTGCCACATCACCCTCTGATGTTAAAGTTGAGGATTTTAACTCTCTGAACCTGTTTCCTCTTCAGCGACAAGGAGGGAACCTGCCTCACTTACATCCTGAGAGTGATGTGAGGATAACACATTGTAAACGCCAGTCCTGCTCATCAAGTTTATGCCTCCAGGGTTCAAGTCCCAGTGCTGCCACGTGCTAGCTGGTGTCCTTGGACCGATTATGTGGACACACCATGCCTCAGTTTCCCCATGTGTAAGATGTGGACACTAATGGAGTTACTGTTAAGATCAAATCAGACAATAAATATAAAGTGCTTGGAATAAAGACTGTGTGGTAAGTTCTATATTATTATGAGTGATCACATCCACCAAACATTACTGTAGAATAAACACCTCCCAGGTCTCAGTGGCTTCCAAAAATATTTGTTGATTGATGGCTCATTTTACTTGAGGCTGTGGGTCTCCTGCAGCTTGGCTGGACTCTCCTGTGCTCAACTCTACCGGGTTTGGCTCAGCTATGTGAGGTTTCTTTTTCCAGAATCCAGGCGAAAGCAGCAGTTGCTGGCACCTGCAGCTCTACTGGTGAAAGACATACCAGGGGGTGGCAGGTGAGAATCCCCAGGTGTGTCTCCTAACACCTCCAATTTATAACCAGCCCATTGTTACTTTGACCTTCATTCCATTGGTCAATGAGTGACCACATCCAAAGTTCATGGGGCAGGGATGTGTGGGCTGACAGCTGGAAGACAGAAAATAATCCACCCAGTGGTGCCATCAAACTCTATCGTCATCCTCCTCCTCATCACCTCATTATTTCCCAATGGAGGGCACTCTATTAACCCCTGGGGCAGAGTGGACAATGTACATTAAACTTCACCATCACTGAGGTTATAAGCAAAGGTGCTGCATAAATGCAAGGAAGACAATGGCTAGGCACAGTTTTTAAGCTGAGGAAGAACAGACATTAAGTCCATGGAAGCAGGTGAACCCCCCCATGGCTAAAACTAGTTTGTGCATAGAGACAAGAATGGCTCTACTGTAATATTTATCTCCCCCAACACATACAATTACCCTCAGGGAGAAGACAAAAAAGTATCTCATAAGTTAATCTGCAGAATTCTGACATTAAATTTAATATGAGGCAGTAAAATGCATTTGTGGTTTGCTCAGTGTCGATGTAGTGTGTTCAATATGTAGAACTGATGAGATTGTGCACTTCCTAAGTGTTTACGTGCCAGTTTTCTGAGGGTAATTACTACACTTTCTGTCTCAGAAACCGCCATGTAAGTGATTGAGACTGCCCTTGCTTCAAAGGAAAACAGATTGGTCCGGTTTATTTTGTTGGTTTGATTTTTAATTAATGGTGACACTGAGTCTGGTTTCTTCACCTGTTGCTATTGTTCTATTTGACAGTATTATTATGCACAAGGAACTGACTCAGAGGAGGTGCCCATTGCCACCCTAATAACAAAGGGAACAGTCGGGGGAAAGAATGATAGGAATTGTGTTTTTCACAGACTACACCAGGACACAAATCTTGGAGATTGACTCGCTTCACAAAACAGAGGAGTTCTTCAAAGCAGTGTGTTGGAGAAATTGTCAAAATGGACTTCATTTTCTAGCTGATGCCACTTTGCCTTTCAAGCTGCTTTATTTTCATTTCTCCTCGGTTTTCAGTGATGGAAACACCTGATAAATCAACTTAAAGTGTCTCTTCTCCCTGGCCTTTAAGAAGCTTGCTTGGCACAATCAAATCTCCGTAAAGAAATGTCACGGTGAAATAGACTGTAAGATAAGACGCTTTGCAATGTGTTACCTCCACCTTCCAATATACTTTACTATATACGGATCTTCAAACTTTGGGGAATGACTCAGTGCACGCAGGGTTAGGAGAGTGGGCTGCATGGAATTTGGCTGCCTGGGCTCAAATCCCAGCTGTCACCTGCCATGGTGTGGCCTCTGCCAGTTTGTTTTAATGTTTAAGGCTCAATTTCCTCAACTGCAAAATGAAGAAGAAAATAGGATTTAACATACGAGGAAGAATTAAATTAAGGCACTGCCTTGTAGCTCTTATTATGATAATTTAATGTACATATTCCAAATGGTTTTCTTCCTTCAGATGTTAAGACAAGTCCAGAAATATGCCCAAACGTGTGTCACGATGAGACCGCCAGCATGGTGTGTGAAATGGAAGGACATCCTTGGCCCCAAGATCCAGAGCACAGATACTATGGATCTCCAGCATGTGACAAGATGGGCGTAGCAGTGATGCAAAGAATGCATGTCAAATGTAATTAGTTAGAGCACTTTGCATAGCCAGGTGACAACCTTCAGTCTAGAGAGATCAGCGAGAGGGTTCTAAGCCTGACGTTCTCATGGGCTATAGACCCTTTTTAGAATTCAGTGGAAGATTCAGAGCTACTAATCAGGAAGGTATGCTATACTTCTCAACATGGGAAATGTCTCAACTGAACCTCAGAAGACTAGTAGGCCCTCTCAAACCCCTCTAAATAATGCCCTAAGGGTCCCAGAGTTTATGTCAAGAGTTCCTGTCCATTTCTCTCCTCCCAATACCATAGCTGCTCAACAAATTCTACATAACACAGATTAACTCAGAAAATCAGTCTGGTGGGTGCTCTTTGGTTCCCACTCAGATCCCATTTTGGGTCTCTGCACCCACCCACTGCTGACGTCCGCAGTGCAGCCAACAGGCCACAGCCTTGCCCAGCTATCAAGGAATGCTCCAGCTAACCCCAGTCACCCTGCCCAGAAGTGCCAGGAGAGTTACACTATCCCCCAGGAGTAGCCTGAAGGTGATGGTTGCCCAGTGTTAGGAAGCAGAAGCTGGAGCCCTCACCTAAGACGAGACCACTCTGGAGGCATTCGCACTCTGAAGCTCCCATGGGATCAGCTTCAGCTGGGCTTCGGCCAGGCCGACATCTTCATCCTGTTTCACTCCCGGGCTCCGTCAGTCCCTTCCACAGCTCTTCTTTTTCTGTGTCTCTCACATTTCTTCTGAGAAACCCCCACCTTTCAGTAAATCATTTTTCCCATCTCAGGCTCTGCTTTAAGGAAACCTTACCAGCCACTGTTTCTTTAAGAAACTAACACAGGCAACGGGGATCCATTCAGCAGTCTAAAGATTCACTGTACACCAGGCACTCTTCCAGGTACAATGGCTCTGAACCCACTGACCACAGGCTAGCAGGAGGAATTCAAGAAATACACGGATATCTGCTATAAAATCAGCTGGCCACAGCTCCATGGAGAAAATTAACTCAGCATAAAAACTGGAGATAAAGGGAGGTGGGTGCTCCTTTAGACAGAGCATCAGGGAAGGTTTCTTTGTGG
Source organism: Cacajao melanocephalus (assembly GCA_963573385.1). Lineage (NCBI taxonomy): Eukaryota > Metazoa > Chordata > Mammalia > Primates > Pitheciidae > Cacajao > Cacajao melanocephalus. The sequence continues at coordinate 6,650 of CAUYLG010053956.1, read as the reverse complement.
AAGAGACACTGAAGCAGAGGCTAAAATAGACTGAAAGGGGATCTGGGGAACTGTCTAGGGAAGAGCCTTCTGAGCAATGCTGGGGTACAGCATTATTAATGTCCCCAGGCCAGTGCTGCAAATCCCACTGGCATTGTGTTATTGCCTTTAGTGTCTACTTCGGGGATTGGAGCAGAACCAACACACTTCTGCCCGGTGTACAGCACAGTGCCAGCGCCCGCACAGGTGGTCAGCCATAATGTTCTACTGTTTATAGTGTTGCTGGTGAAATCACCTTTAGCAGCTGGGGACACACTCTGACTGCGATCCCTGCTTAGAGGTCAAATGCCATCGTGGTCACAGTGCCTCCCCACACTGTCATGGGATGTTTCCTCTGTCAGATTGTCAGTTAAAATGATGCTCCCTTTTTATTGAATTGCTCTTCCCAAGTGGAATATCCAGGCCAGTTGTGTCACTGTTCTGTAGGGGGAGCCAAGAGGCTCTGGGGCCTGTTGTGGAAGATTTATTGATGGTCAAAGACACACCTGCCCATTGCGGAAGGCTGAGCAGGTGGAGAGGAAAGGGAAACAGAGGCTGACTTCCTGAGAAACCCCAGGTTGCAGGAAATAATATTCCTCAGATGATTGTTTATAATAAGATAATGACTTGGTAACAAAATATGTGGGTACTGTGATCAGGGAAGAGAGAGGTCCTTTGTGGTTAGCACAAGCCTGAGGCCTCCATCCAATCAATACTTGGGAAGGCTCGTTAACATTCAGGAGCACAGGGCACCCTGTGATGTGTAACAAGTTCTGTTTTAGTAAGAAATCTCCAGCTCCCCAAGAAATCTCCAAGAATATTAAGAAACTCTTGGAGAAATTCTTCCAGTATGATTTGGTCAAAGGCTTAAAGATGAAGGACCTCAAATTATGGAGAATGGACATGACCCACTCTTTCTCTATAGCACTCAGCACCCTGAGCCCTTGATCCTAGAGCACAAGCCAGTATCTTGCAGTGGCCTTTCACTGTCCCTAAGGAGAAAGACAAGCTCTGAAGCCTGCTCTATTTTGAAGGACACATAAAATGCCCAGATATGTTAGAGTCGCTGGAATGACAGTAGTGGTGATGTTTTACACTTTTCCAACTTGGCATATGAGCTGGCTGCTGTGGGATAATTTACTGCATCAGAGCAGCTGAGATGCAGTGGGTACCATGCACATTTCCAGAGGTGCCCAGAGGGTACTGCCACCAACAAGGAAAATGAAATGAGAGGGCTGAGTGCATGGAGTGCCATGCTTATCAGCCAGGTATGTGCTCCTCATCAGCCTGCAGTGGTTACAGGAATGGAAAATGCTTGTATTAGGTGGGAATCCACAAGGACAAAAGAGAGATCCTTAAGTAATGATGATGGGGCACACTCTCTAAGGAAGACTTTAAGGGAAGTAACCACATCAAGTGTGAGTTTCCACACTTGCCCTGGGTGTTATTTCCTTTGGTGAGTCAGATTTAGTTTCAGAGCAACTGAGAACAAAGAAGAAGCTCATTTTGGTTCTAACCTTACAAATAAAATTAGTAAGTTGAGATTTAACTCTCAAACTGGCACATGCTCTTTGGCTCAAAAAACTAAAAGAAAGTGTCAGTTTAAGAAATGATTTAAGTTATCCTGAAGAAATAAAATCTTTTCAAATGGGTGGAAAAGCCAGCATCATATGGACTCGTACTTCCAAAGCAGTATCTATCTTTGTAAGCTAATAAAGAAGACACGTATGCAGCCAACAAACATATGAAAAAATGCTCATCATCATTGGTCATTAGAGAAATGCAAATCAAAACCACATTGAGATGCCATCTAACGCCAGTTGGAATGGTGATCATTAAAAAATCTGGAGACAACAGATGCTGGAGAGGATGTGGAGAAAAAGGAACACTTTTACACTGTTGGTGGGAGTGTCAATTAGTTCAACCATTGTGGAAGACAGTGTGGCGATTCCTCAAGGATCTAGAAATAAAAATTTCATTTGACCCAGCAATCCCATTACTGGGTATATACCCAAAGGATTATAAATCGTTCTATTATAAAGACACATGCACATGTATGTTCACTGCGGCACTGTTTACCAGAGCAAAGACCTGGAACCAACCCAAATACCTGTCAATGATAGGCTGGACAAAGAAAATGTGGCACATATACACCATGGAATGTTATGCAGCCATAAAAAACAATGAGTTCGTGTCCTTTGTAGAGACATGGATGAATCTAGAAACCATCATACAAGAACAGAAAACCAAACGCCGCATGTTCTCACTCATAGGCGGGTGATGAATAATGAGAACACTTGGGCCCAGGGAAGAGAACAACATTCACTGGGCTAGGTGGTGGGGTTGAGGGGAAGGGAGGGGAGGGGAGGGACGGCAGGGGGTGGGGAGGAAGGGAAAGGATAATACCAGGAGAAATGCCTGATGTGGGCAATGGTGGGGGGTGGTGGAGATGGAGACAGCAAACCACCATGGCATGTATGTACCTATGCAACAATCCTGCAGGATGCAGGATGTGCACATGTACCCCAGAGCCCAAAGTACAATAAAATAAAATAAAATAAAAAATGCTTTATGTGAAAAAACTGTTTCCAAATAACAGTTACAGCCAAAAAAAAAAAAAATTGAAGGCATTTCATACAGCATGAACATTACCTAGGTTTGTCTGTTGATGACACTGTTGTTTTCATCCATTGGGAGAGCATTTTCCCTAATGGACTTTGATCATCATTTCCCACGTGGAAAGTAATTGTCAAAGAATAATCTATAAACACTGCAACCAGTTAAAGTGTTTTCTTCTCTTTCTACTTTAGCTGTAAAAATCTAAAAGCAAATTCCAAACATCCAATGTGACCTATGTAAATTATATAAAACAGTAAAAAAATCAAGAGGTATTAAGAATTTCAATGAATAAATACACTTTTAATGTTGTGTTTGCGTTTACACAAAATTCATCTAAAACGTTCATTCTTTTCATCTTTTTTCAAACTTTCTTCTTTTTTCTTTTTTGAAAATGATTTTACTAAACTGTACACGTGCATGCTGAGATCTGGGGAGAAGTGGTTGAGTTTTATGGCTCAATTCTGCCATGTTCCCAGGGAAAAGACAAGGAGGAAGCTGTTAGTGAAAAACAGTTACCCAAAGTGCCAAGAAGCAATTCTGATGGGGCTGGGTCTGTGCACCTGGGAGTGTATTTTTTACTCTTTTGCTCCCAACAGTTTAGTGGCAGGAAAGCCTGCTACTCCACAGCCTCAGTTTCACAATGCCAACTCCTGTGTTTTTATCCAGTTAATTAAATGATGTTTTTAAGGCCTGGAGAAAAGTGCAGGCTCGGTATGTGGCATTTATCATGACAAGTCAAATTAGTGCCAAAGTGGCATCTCTATTCATCTGGAAAGCAAGGAGTGACATTTGCTAACATGCCAGACATGACTCTGGCAGTTTCAAGAAATACACTCACACCCCAACAGTGAGCCTCTAGCGACTTGGCAAATGCACGGCCCGTCTTTCAGCTGAATCATCTTATATCAGCCTCCCAAACAGAGTCCCTACCTGTCCTGCGGTATCCTTATGTCTCCAGAGCTCTACATGTTCTGAGAACCTCAGCACCCTGGGCCCTTGACCCTGTAAAAGCCCCTACCCCAATTACATATACAAAACCAAACCATTGACAAGCAAGAACCAAAGGTGGACAGAGGTCCAAGGCTCTCAAACACACGCAGCATGGCGCATTTCAGCATTGACTTTCAGCACTTTTTGACCCTGGATGGGGCTGTAGGAAACAGAAGCCCTTTTTCGGAGGCATCTGGAAAGACGTTTTCTCCAGGCTGCTAGGAGAAAAGATGAAAAGTTTTTAGCCAGTATAGTTGTTTGTAATTGTTAATGAACGTTTTTCTTTTGATTTCCATATTTTAATGACTTCAAATTTTGCATGAAGGCTGTAAAAAAATCTGGATGAATTGTAAAATATATGAATAGTTATGTGTGTGCATGTCTCCATGTGTGTATGTGTGTGTATCTATGTGTGCGTGTATATGTCTATATGTACAATCTGACTGTGTACGAGCTGCCAGCATTCTGAAACTGATACTGCAAAATATGGCACCTCGGGAATCGAGAAAGCTGCAGAAGCGAGAGGATCATCAAGACCATCCCTCACTTTTGTATGCAAAAGCTGGCCATAAAGGAATTTTCTGACCTACGTCCCCTGAAAGTACTTCATAAGGTCCTCATGTGACAGCTGTCCTGGCCTACATTAGGAGGAAAGGAGGGCTACACAGAGAGACCTGGAAGAATCTAACGTGAAGTCCTCACTAAGTTCCCCATTGATTGCCATCAGGTCATGCCCCCTTTTTGTCCAATCATACGTCTATAGGGCTGCACAACTTTCCCTGGGTCTTTGACTCTTCACTTCTGAAGGCTTTTATAACATGCAAAACTGTGATTAAATAACTGAGTATGTTTTTCTCTTGCTAACCTGTCTTTTGTTATAGGTTGTTAGCTGTGACCCTTGTGAAGGGTGAGTAAATGATACTACTTTTTCTCTCCTACAGTAAAATGCTAAAATTCAAAAGGGGATATTTGTGGATAAAATAATTAGACAATTGAAAATTTCAATATTTATTTTCAGGCTAAAAATAATGTTACCCATGCTTAAAAGGTATATTTATTCTGGAAAATGGGGTCACTTTATTTCTGAAATATGTTCAGCCAAAGGAAAAGGAAATTTGAAAGCCATGCAGAGAAAGATCACTATGACCCTAGTGGTCTCATTAACAATCTTAACATGGGTACTTTCTTTTTTAAAAAATGTATTTATTATACTTTAAGTTCTGGGGTACATGTGCAGATTGTGCAGGTTTGTTACATAGGTATACACGTGCCGTGGTGGTGGTTTGCTGCATCCATCACCCCATCATCTACATTAGGTATTTCTCCTAATGCTATCCCTCGCTAATCCCCCATCCCCTGCTATTCCTCCCCTAGCCCTCCACTTCCCAGGCCCTGGTGTGTGATATTCCCCTCCCTGTGTCCATGTGTTCTCATTGTTCAACATCCACTTATGGGTGAGAACATGCAGTGTTTGATTTTCTCTTCTTGTTTCAGTTTGCTGAGAATTATGGTTTCCAGTTTCATCAATGTCCCTGCAAGGGACATGAACTCATCCTTTTTATGGCTGCATAGTATTCCATGGTGTATATATACCGCATTTTCCCTGTCCAGTCTATCATCGATGGGCATTTGGGTTGGTTCCAGATCTTTGCTATTGTAAACAGTGCTGCAATGAACATTCGTGTGCATGTGCCCTTATACTAGAATGATTTATAATCCTTTGGATATATACCCAGTAATGGGATTGCTGGGTCAAATTTCTATTTCTAGATCCTTGAGTATTTCTATTTCTAGATCCTTGAGGAATCACCACACTGTCTTCCACATCGGTTGAATTAAGTGACACTCCCACCAACAGCTAACATAGGTATTTTCTAGAACAAAGTTTTTCTTATGTCACATATTTCACAATATTATTACTCAATGTTTTATCTCCCATTGGCTTAAATATTTCAGAGTGAGATAGCTGAATATTTAAATGTTTCAGCTTTACTTTTAAAATGCACTTAAGTTACATGTTGACTTAAATCACAGCACATGCCCCAGTTTTTACATGCATTTCCTATAGCACTGGAGCACAAATCTGCAACGGATATTTTAGCGTAGCTTTTCAACCATTTGTTTAGAGTTGTCCCTTCATAGAAGATATTATGTTATAATCAGGTTCCCACAAATCAAAATTATAAAAATGTTTTACAATGAAATGTTCTCTAAATATATAGCCTGAGAAAAATAGGCATTTATGTTTTATAATCTTGAGCAGTTCTTGTCATTCCTTGAACTGGCATCAATAATGTGCTATAGCCTCACTGGTATGAGGAACAAATAGTAGACTTTAATAAATGCATGAAAGTGTAAATGAATTTATTGCATGCGTGCCACAGAATTTGACTTTGACCTTTCTAAAAACATTTAGAAAGATCAGGCAATTTATCTGAATCAATTTCAGGTGCAACTAATCAGGTGTTCAAGATAATATCACTTTGAACGCTCTTCATTAGGAAACTGTGCTGATGAAGCAAAACACGCACTGGCTGGAAGGACTCGGGAAGATGCATTGTGAGGCTGGCTGGCTGGAATGGCACAGCAGCCCTGGTTATCTTCAAAAATGATTTGTACAAGTTTAAAGATGAGAGAGAGTTTTAGAGTTGACAATAATTGCTGTAAACAGTAGCAATTTAGTGTCTATTAGCCATGCTTGTTCAAGCAGCTGAAATGGAATTCCTAAGCATTGCAAACCACCTGCTTTGGCAAAAATGTACACATGTGATCCTTTGGTCACGGTCTAGCAGCAGGCTGTGCCTGGCACTGATAAGCCCAGTGGAAAGCAAATGGCGTATGGGGATGTGGTCGGTGTGGAAAAGCACATAAGAGGAAATGTATCTAAGCCACTGAATACTTTTCTCAGAGACAGGGCAGCCTGGGTAAGAAGCAAGCAGCTTCAAGAATCCCCAATCCCAGGCAGGAGGGCTCTCCTGCTCTCCTTCGCAGGATGTGCTAACCGAGAGATAAGTCGTCTCCAC